>JAGTTL010001566.1:0-2500 GCA_036851935.1 Coregonus suidteri | reverse complement strand
ACTTCATGATGACAGGGGTGAGTGCAACGGGGCGATAGTCATTTGGGTATATCACCTTGGCACTGGGATGATGGTGGTCTCCTTGACTACAGCCATGATGACAGGGGTGAGTGTACAACAAGTTCTATATACAGTCTCACGTGGGGAAAAAAAGTATTTAGTCAGCCACCAATTGTGCAAGTTCTCCCACTTAAAAAGAATGAGAGAGGCCTGTAATTTTCATCATAGGTAACACGTCAAGTATGACAGACAAATTGAGAAAAAAAATTCAGAAAAATCACATTGTAGGATATTTTATGAATTTATTTGCAAATTATGGTAGAAAATAAGTATTTGGTCACCTACAAACAAGCAAGATTTCTGGCTCTCACAGACCTGTAACTTCTTCTTTAAGAGGCTCCTCTGTCCTCCACTCGTTACCTGTATTAATGGCACCTGTTTGAACTTGTTATCAGTATAAAAAGTACACACCTGTCCCAACCTCAAACAGTCACACTCCAAACTCCCACTATGGCCAAGACCAAAGAGCTGTCAAAGGACACCAGAAACAAAAATTGTAGACCTGCACCAGGCTGGGAAGACTGAATCTGCAATAGGTAAGCAGCTTGGTTTGAAGAAATCAACTGTGGGAGCAATTATTAGGAAATGGAAGACATACAAGACCACTGATAATCTCCCTCGATCTGGGGCTCCACGCAAGATCTCACCCCGTGGGGTCAAAAATGATCACAAGAACGGTGAGCAAAAATCCCAGAACACACACGGGGGGGACCTAGTGAATGCCCTCAGAGAGCTGGGACCAAAGTAACAAAGCCTACCATCAGTAACACACTACGCCTCCAGGGACTTCAAATACTGCAGTGCCAGACGTGTGCCCCTGCTTAAGCCCAGTACATGTCCAGGCCTGTCTGAAAGTTTGCTAGAGTGCATTTGGATGATCCAGAAGAGGATTGGGAGAATGTCATATGGTCAGATGAAACCAAAAATATAACTTTTGGTTAAAAACTCAACTCGTCGTGTTTGGGAGGACAAAGAATACTGAGTTGCATCCAAAGAACACCATACCTACTGTGAAGCATGGGGGTGGAAACATCATACTTTGGGGCTGTTTTTCTGCAAAGGGACCAGGACGACTGATCCGTGTAAAGGAAAGAATGAATGGGGCCATGTATCGTGAGATTTTGAGTGAAAAACCTCCTTCCATCAGCAAGGGCATTGAAGATGAAACGTGGCTGGGTCTTTCAGCATGACAATGATCCCAAACACACCGCCCCGGGCAACGAAGGATTGGCTTCGTAAGAAGCATTTCAAGGTCCTGAAGTGGCCTAGCCAGTCTCCAGATCTCAACCCCATAGAAAAAATCTTTGGAGGGAGTTGAAAGTCCGTGTTGCCCAGCGACAGCCCAAAACATCACTGCTCTAGAGGAGATCCTGCATGGAGGAATAGGCCAAAATACCAGCAACAGTGTGTGAAAACCTTGAAGACTTAGAGAAAACGTTTTGACCTGTGTCATTGCCAACAAAGGGTATATAACAAAGTATTGAGAAACTTTAGTTATTGACCAAATACTTATTTTCCACCATAATTTGCAAAATATATAGTCATAAAAAATCCTACAATGTGATTTTCTGGATTTTTTTTCCTCATTTTGTCTGTCATAGTTGACGTGTACCTATGATGAAAATTACAGGCCTCTCTCATCTTTTTAAGTGGGAGAAACTTGCACAATTGGTGGCTGACTAAATACTTTTTCCCCCCACTGTATATATATAGATACTGTAGCTATAGCCACGTTTTTGTTTGTTTTGTTCCTGGAATAAAAAAGGTATGTTCACTTCTCACGCTGCGCATTGGTCCACTTCCTCCAACGATCGTGACAGCTATAGCCAACCACTGAACGTTATCCTGCTCCCAAATATATATACTGTAGCTATAGCCAACCACTGAACGTTATCCTGCTCCCAAATATATATACTGTAGCTAAAGCCAACCACTGAATGTTATCCTGCTCCCAAATATATATATACTGTAGCTATAGCCAACCACTGAACGTTATCCTGCTCCCAAATATATATATATATATATATATATATATATATATATATAATATATAATGTAGCTATAGCCAACCACTGAACGTTGTCCTGCTCCCAAATATATATACTGTAGCTATAGCCAACCACTGAACGTTATCCTGCTCCCAAATATATATACTGTAGCTATAGCCAACCACTGAACGTTATCCTGCTCCCAAATATATATACTGTAGCTATAGCCAACCACTGAACGTTATCCTGCTCCCAAATATATATAATGTAGCTATAGCCAACCACTGAACGTTATCCTGCTCCCAAATATATATACTGTAGCTATAGCCAACCACTGAACGTTATCCTGCTCCCAAATATATATACTGTAGCTATAGCCAACCATCGCAGTTGATATGGTCAGTAGTGACTTTGCCACATGATAGGTAAACAAACAAACAGTCAAAGTAGCC
>JAGTTL010001565.1:0-13288 GCA_036851935.1 Coregonus suidteri | reverse complement strand
CTTTCTGACCTCTCAGAAGTAAATTATACAACATGTGCCTACATTTATTAGTGTAAATATTACGTGAATTATTTAATTGGCTGAAACATCAAAATGTGAATAAGTGTAGTCATAACATTACATTTAATCACAAACTGTTGATTACAAGGGTGGAAATGGTCCCTACTACCTTGGCATTGTTTGCACACCCCTTAAATAAATGATTATAACATTTTCCTGGGGAAATCATTAACTGTTGAAGAGTTATTAGTGACAATGACAACTGACCACACAGTACTAATAAAATGATCACTCTATTTCAAAAGTATATTATTGAAAAGTATCAGCCAAGCATCGTATCAAAGTAAACCTCGAATGATCTTAGCATTTGTTATATCACCTTACAGTAACAATGGGGAAGAAATAATGAATACATGTGAAAGGCTTTGTGAGATCAAAAGAGAAAAGCTTGACAACAAAGCACGTGACTATCGGATTTCTGTTTGTGAAATACAGGACATTTCAAAGCTTTGAGCATAGGAACAAACACACCAGCTTACTGTTCTGGTCATTTTGTACTTAACACTCCCATCCAACTTGGCAGCAACACAGGCCAGATGTCTTCAGAGAACCTAATCTTGCCAGGGACCATCCATCAAACCCTTCTGTGCTGTACCCTACCAGTGGTTACAATGAGAGTTTACCCTACCATGAGTGGTTACAATGAGAGTTTACCCTACCAGTGGTTACAATGAGAGTTTACCCTACCAGTGGTTACTATGAGAGTTTACCCTACCAGTGGTTACAATGAGAGTTTACCCTACCAGTGGTTACAATGAGAGTTTACCCTACCAGTGGTTACAATGAGAGTTTACCCTACCAGTGGTTACTATGAGAGTTTACCCTACCAGTGGTTACAATGAGAGTTTACCCTACCAGTGGTTACAATGAGAGTTTACCCTACCAGTGGTTACAATGAGAGTTTACCCTACCAGTGGTTACAATGAGAGTTTACCCTACCAGTGGTTACAATGAGAGTTTACCCTACCAGTGGTTACAATGAGAGTTTACCCTACCAGTGGTTACAATGAGAGTTTACCCTACCAGTGGTTACAATGAGAGTTTACCCTACCAGTGGTTACTATGAGAGTTTACCCTACACGTGTTTATGAGAGTTTACCCTACCAGTGGTTACAATGAGAGTTTACCCTACCAGTGGTTACTATGAGAGTTTACCCTACCAGTGGTTACAATGCCAGTTTATATAATTTACATTTAAGTCACTCAGCAGATCCTCTTATCCAGAGCGACTTACAGGAGCAACTACGGTTAAGTGCCGTGCTCAAGGGCATATCGACAGATTTTTCACCTAGTCAGCCCAGGGAATCGAACCAGCAACCTTTTGGTTCCCAACACACTTAACCGCTAGGCTACCTGCCGCCCTATATGCAGCTATGTGGTTGTAGTAGGCTAGATGAGGATGGTTTTAGGGTGGTTATGGTTATCTGACGTGGGGCTGTTTTTCATGGTTCGGGCTAGGCCCCTTAGTTCCAGTGAAGGGAAATCTTAATGCTACAGCATACAATAACATTCTAGACGATTCTGTGCTTCCAACTTTGTGGTAACAGTTTGGGGAAGGCCCTTTCCTGTTTCAGCATGTCAATGCCCCCGTGCACAAAGCAAGGTCCATACTGAAATGGTTTATCGAGATCGGTGTGGAAGAACTTGACTGGCCTGCACAGAGCCCTGACCTCAACCCCATCGAACACCTTTGGGATGAATTGGAAAGCCGACTGCGAGCCAGGCCTAATCGCCCAACATCAGTGCCCGACCTCACTAATGCTCTTGTGGCTAAAGAGTGGAGAATGTTATAGCAGCAAAAGGGGGACCAACTCCATATTAATGCCCATGATTTTGGAATGAGATGTTCGACAAGCAGGTGTCCACATACTTTTGGTAATGTAGTGTATATACCTCAGCCCACTTACCCACACACCTAAACCCAATTACTCACACAACCCAGCCCTGCTAGCCCCATGCCTTAACCCTAACACCCACATTCCAACACCCTAATATTGATACAATCAAGTACCCATACACCCATATCCTAACGCTAAATGCACTATTTGTTACTCATAGACTGCCTATCTCAGCCCTTGTACCCACTTTCCTTACGCCTGTATTCTCCAAAACACCAACAGTAACCTATATCCAGCTATTCGCTGCACATTCCAACCCTGTTGTTTTCATATCTTAGTCCAGTCTACTGCTACATGTAAGCCCCAATTGTAATAAAAATTGCTGTACTTCTGCAATTCAGCCACAATATTCATACAAACCAGGTCTTCACCTGTACTTCAGCTCCAATTTACATACCAAAGTCTACACCTGTTCTTGAATCTATTTAGTCAACTAAGCCAGGTCTAAATGTGCCGAAGCCTGAAGACCCATAACATTTAAAACAGGTATACCCCTGCACCTCAACTCCAGTACTCCCACAAACCAGGTCTAGCCTTATATTCAGCAAAACGCACATAAACCAGGTCTACCATTGTGTAAGAAACGCTAAACAAACCTATTGACATTAAATATTTGTTAAGATAATACACTAATTACGTTTATGGGTCTATACATGGCCAATTCCCCCTAAAATAACAAAATATGACGTTTTACACTCAAAATGTTTCCAGTATGGAAAATGTATGCACTCACTAACTCTAAGTCGTTCTAGATAAGACCGTCTGCTAAATGACTAAAATGTAAATGTAAAATCACTGATTTAAACATAATAAAGGCTAATGGATAATGGTAAAATCATCTGGGCCTTAACTAAGGCCTGTGCCCAGGATTACAAGATTTAAGTGCAGATTAAAATGTGCAAGTGATGCATAGCAACTGCTATTAAGTAGAGCAACATGTTTGGGGCAGGTATGTGAAATAATTTCATTGATCATAGACTGACTGAGGTGTTTGTGCTACTAAGTTGTTTCATATAATGATATTCTGATGAGAATTGAGGTCAGTGGGACTTTTACCTTGTGTTTTACCTAATTAGTTCCATAACTTAAGGATTAAAGGGGGTAAAACATTAACTATTTCACAAACAAATTCTTATTATCTCTAACAGACAACAGGACCTAGAAAATGATGTTTGGCATCCGGAAGCGCATCCATGACCACCTGGTGGAGCGAAGAATCCGCAGAACCCGGCTGGTGACCAAATATGGCCACTGCAACATTGAATTCGGTAACGTGAAGTACGGCAACCACTTTGCCTTCCTCGTGGACTTCTGGACGACCTTCGTGGAGTTACGCTGGTGCTTTGTCCTGTTCTACTTCATCACCTCGTTCACCCTGAGCTGGTTCCTCTTCGGACTGGTGTGGTTCTGGATCGCCCGGAGCAACGGGGACCTGACTTGGCAGAACCCCTCAAAAGGCCACATCTACTGTGTGGAAAATGTTTACGATCTCATTACAGCATTCCTCTTCTCCCTGGAGACCCAGACCAGCATCGGGTACGGTATACGCGTCATCACCCCTCACTGTTCTGGTGCTGTTACCCTCCTCATTACCCAGTTTCTCATAGGTTCCATCATCAACTGCTTCATGTGTGGAGTCATCCTGGCCAAGATCTCCATCCCTAAGAAAAGGGCCAAGACCATCACATTCAGTGAGATGGCTGTCATCTGTCCTAAGAAGGACTTCCTTTGCCTCATGATAAGAATAGCCAACTTACGCAAGACCCTGATGATCGGGAGCCAGATCTACGGCAAGCTGTTGAGGACAACCATCAAACCAGACGGGGAGACAATCATCATGGACCAGGTGAACATTGAGTTCATGGTGGACGCTGGGAAGGACAACCTCTTCTTTGTGTGCCCTCTCACACTCTACCATGTGATTGACAAGGCTAGCCCTTTCTTTGAGATGGCAGTGGACACGCTCCATAAGCAGGAGTTTGAGCTGGTGGTCTTTCTGGACGGCACAGCCGAGTCCACCAGCTCAGCCTGCCAGGTCAGGACTTCCTTCATCCCTCAGGAGATCATGTGGGGTTACAACTTCCTGCCCATCATCTCCCGCAGCAAAGAGGGCAAGTACAGAGTGAACTTCTCCAACTTCTCCAAGGTGGTGCCCGTGGCTACTGCACACTGTTCCTACTGCTTCCACAACATGAAGGGACACCACCTCCACTCCATTAACGGAATCGACAACGGGGAATTTGAAGAGATTGATAACTTAGAACAACCTAATATGACCAAGTTGTGAGCTTTTGGAGGAAATATGTGGCCTTAGGAATAGAAGACAGTAATAGGTTGTACACGATAAGAAAAAAAGGGATGCTAAAGGATTCTTCGGCTGTGCCCATAGGATAACTATTTTTGGTTCAACATTGCAAAAATGACAAATCTGAACAAGGCTGATTTACTTGTATTCATACTTTAAAATCGTATTATCTTATTTTACGAATGATTTACTTATCAAGTGCTAACTGTGTTAGACTATTTTAGGAATAGCTGTCTTGAGTTATCTTACTACAAGTTACATGAGACACATTCTTGAGAGAACAGCTTTTTCAAGCTGGAATCTACTGATGAAAGGTATTTGAAGATACGTAGGCTTGTTTTAAGAATCACACTTGAAAAGACTATAGAACTAATATTTGTATTAAAAACATTTACAATCCAGACATGACTCAAATTGCTTATATTCAATATGCCACAGCAGACACTTTTATCCAAAGCAACTTACAGTACATTATGTGAATTCCCCAGAGCGGGAAACAAAGCCCCAAACCTGGCCTTGCTTTACCAACTGAGCTACTGCAGGACCACATTAGAACACTGTGACGTGCAAGGACATCCCCAAGATAATGCTTCACTGGAACATGCATGCTGCTTTTGAAAGTGAGTGAGTAGTAGGATATACAATCTATAAGCCTTTCCTTATATACCAACTCTGTGGCATGGGCAATATTAGGGACAGCAACTTCATATGCTAACAAATCCCTATTCAGACCAAAGGTGCCATAAGACTGATATTCAAATAAATAGTTGGAAGAGTTTGCTACAATGTCTTTTATCAGTCCAAATTCTGGAACATTATCATTCACGTTGGTAACGATCAAAGACTTTTGACTTCGTATATTTATTTCCATTTAGAACAAGCCACTTGACTGACACAACATGTCGTAATTTGTCAACACCACAGAAGTCTCTAACTTTTGCCTGAACATATTGTAAATTCTTCACCTCAGAGAGCGGTTCCAATTCCCTTTCATTAGTAAAAATGGGATGCTGTGAGCCAGTCACAGTGGGACTGCATTCAAACAGCTGATTATACTTCACCAATGATTTGCTAAAATTTTTCAAGTTCAATTTAGAAGGCCATTGCTAAAAAAAATAAAAGTGCTTTGATTCAAATCACATGCACATATGCCTTACCATAGGACCCAAAGACTTAATTTGTGTGGGAAGGTGAAGCAAGTAATGCTGCTTGATTAATAACTTGAGTCTTGAAATGGTTTGAAGCGAAATCACTAGAGCAAAAAGTATCTGCGTAACCTCTATCAACTCAAGCATGATTAAGTGATAATGCCCGAGAAGTCGGTGTTTGGAGGATATATTGGCATGGGTGTTCTTATATTGGCAAACCGTGCCAATATTTCCTCCAAACACCGTCCTCGAAGGCATGATCACTTTTATACAAGGGGTTACCAACATATTCAAATAATGATTTACATATTTTCATTAAAAACGTTATTTTGACATACTATTTCATCCTTCCACAAGATCTAGGGTTGCTACCCAAGCCAGCTGGTCGGTTCAGTTGCCAGAGACGTGACCCAGTCGTTAAGACTTTTTGTTCTGTATCTATGGATTCGACCCAGTCGTTCGTTCTAAATGTTCTATTGCCATACTGGCTGGCAACGTTCTTATCCCTTGCTTGCTAGCTAGCCAACTACGGCTAACTTAGAGGCACGTCAAACAGTGTAGCCAAAATAACAACAAAGTAGCTGCATTTGCATTTGTTTAAGATGTTTTCTAGTTACATTTATTTGGATACATCCATAACAATGAGCTAATGATGTGCAATTTTACCTGGCATTGAAAATGTGCTCTCTCGTCAGGAAACTGTTCTGTTGTTCAGAGGAGCTAACCAACAACACAGCTAACACAATCACTTCAAACTGTAGCTGGAAAGACTGCAAACTAGCTGCACTTCCTTTCATTTTACCTGTTTTCTATTGACATTTCTTTGTATATATCCATAAAAATTATGTTGATTTATGATTTCGACTGACTGAGAAAGCTACCTGCCTGTCTGTCTCATCTCGACTATGGGACAGCTGCAGATTGAATTTCAATACTGAATAATGTTGCAAATGTCAGAGAGACAGACAGCAAGGTTTAGACAAATCTCCGCTATTGAAAACCAATTCCTAGTCTAAAAGAAATGGGAGATAATGTCTACATGCTTTTTACAGTGGAGATCAAGTTTATAAATTGTATGGCTGTGCTGATGAGACAGTCGATTTCGCAGTGAGATGGAACAGAGTAAATACTCATTTCAACGTCATAGCTTTAGCCTGTGGTAACTTGGGGAATAGACAGGCTGGATGCATTTTTAACCATTCAGTGTCCAGGATTAGACCCACCTGTTGTATAAATTGCACATGTACACTTCCTCCAATATCATTCAACAAAAGAGGCAACATTTTCAAGGGAAACAATATTTTGTCCAGAAGACTGTTTGAGTTTGTTGTCATTCGATGCCAAGGTGTTAACAGTGATTGGATTGTGTCTCATGATGAGTATGGAACATTTTGCATGGCTCCATTGAATGAATGCCCATAAGGCTGCGCACAATTGGCCCAGCATCGTCCGGGTTTGGCCGGTGTAGGCCGGCATTGTAAATAAGAATTTGTTCTTAACTGACTTGCCTAGTTAAATAAAGGTAAAATTAAATAAAAATAAAAATGTGTCCAAGTCCATCTGCCCTGAGAGAATGAGATGTTTCAACACAGTTTTCATTTCCATAGGGGCAATGACTTCGATAATGATATGCATAATGTATTGTGGTGTTTGTTGTATAAGATCAAAGCCTGGAATTTCAACAAGCTTATTTTTCCTATTAATCCCATATGTGGTTTTGAGGCAATTTTTCAGAAAATCTGTGTGGGCCTTCTCTATTTCAAGGCATTGCCTAATGTGCATGTCCAATGTTCTTCTGACAAAATTATTCTCATCAAAATAAATTTATTCAAAACGTACACTCACAGTGGCTGCATTTGCTGTACGTAAACCGACTCCCACCTTGAATGGTGTTGGGCTAAAGTGTCACCACAAACAGAAATCAATGCACCAACCAAATCCATTTCACCATTAGCAGTTTGGATTTTTTCTCCATGATACAACAAATCTAAGTCCTTCTGAATTATCTCCAAGACCATCTCCAAGACCACGGCAACACCACGCCAAGAAAGGTCACTTGATTTAGCGAGGTCACTTGATTTAGCAATGGCAAGAAGTCTGATTGCAGCTAGCTTAGATCTATATTTAGGATCTACATTTCCCAATTAATAGTAAACCATCAGCAATTTGTTTTTAGAAGCATGTGATCCAAGTGGGTTGCATATCTCTATTTCATCTGTCAACAAAATCAACTGCAAAGCATTGGGAAAAGTGGGAGTGACTGGAAAATGAGGATGTGTTCTCAGGCAACTTACCAGGTAAACGAAGGGTTTAAATAAACATTTTTAAAATAAAAAGGTCTCCATCGGCTATGTCATACAATAATCCATCCTTACACTTCTGTGGCCCTGTGGCTGTCATGGCAATAATTATTGAGTCAGAAACAACTGTTTCAGGCTTCTGAGCAAGGGTATGTAGTAAACAATATTTGTATTTCATGACGAGAGGCCTCGAATTACCACTTGACTTGCACGCTACTTTAGAAAGTACTACTTCCTCAAGCTCAACCGGGCTGAAAACTTCCTGGATGCTGTGGTTCTGCATGCGTGTAGTAGCAACTCTGGAAAAAGGATAAGCAAAATTAACAAACATTGCCAGTTCCTCTTCATGTACTGTCCCGTGGTCTCAGAATGTCTCTCGAACACCTGCTTAATTTGGTCCCTCAGCTCAGCCATAAGCGAAGCTTGATATTGTTCCACCACAGATACAATGTCGTTGACACTCTGAAACATAAAGACAAAAACAAGCACAACGTTTTTTTAGGACATGAATGTACCAAACTAGTCCAGCGACTCCAGCCACAAACAAAATGCACCAATACATTAGCCTTGTTCAATGTGATATAATATAATAATAATATTGATATCTCGTAGTGCCTCCTGTGCCTCTTGTAGAGCATCCTCAAAATTAACTTCTCCATGCACTGACAAAGCAACAAGGTTGTCTGTTTCGGTCTGTTCGGGTGTAGTGCAACCAGATAAAAGGGGTGTTTCAAAATTGTCACGTCTGTAGGATTGTGGATCTCTGTTGGGTAGCTGAAAAGGCCCTCCGTTAGCCATTGGTAACGTTAGTCCTGCTTCTTGGTGGGCGTCCATTTGACAGATACAAAGCATGCCCACGTTTAATATGATAGTAAAACGAGTTGTAAACTCTATACTCCTCTCGACAGCAGTTAATATCACATATGACACGGAAAAAGGGACTGCGGTAATGTGCTCTATTGATGCGGCCACAAAAGACACTTCAAAGTCGAGGCCACAAATACAAAGCAAATAACACACCACCAATTCATTGCATAGATAGTTAGCTAGTATTTGTAGTCAGCAGGTATTTGAAGAGTGGTACTGAGTCCAATGCCAGAAAGCAACCTCCAGTAACTATCATAAAAAAATGTATGAATGAATTGGGTGTTATCTTGCTCACATCTTATTAAACAAATGGGGAAGAAATTTAAAATATGCATTGGTGAGGGAACCCCCTCCTCACATGCGCAGTGGTTTCCACTCTCCAGCCATCCAGTTTGAACTTTGAAAAACGAAGCCGAGTCCAGTCATAAAAAAGTTGTTGTTGGTCTGTCAGTCATAAAGTCATTGGAAAAAAGAAACTTGTTGGAGTCAGTCACTTGATAGATAAAACGCTAAAGTGCAGAATTTATTTTAGACTATGGTAAGTATTTGCAATTTAAAGTAAGATACTGGATCTATTCAGCTCAATAGCTAACTTAACAGCTAAAAACCAGTAGAGGCGGGAAGTCGGGAATAAAGGAGGTCAGCTAGCAGGCACGTAAGCATTAGCTAACGTTAGCTAAACCGTTGCCACATCGATAGGTTTCTAGCAGTAGCTAGTTAGCTATTAGCTAACATCAGAGTGCATAGGAGTTCACCGAATTGACCAGTCAACAAAACCTAGCTAACTGTTGAATTTTAACGCAGATCAGTGCGGAGGAAGTAGGACATGGACAATTTGGACGACACGTCAGTGAGGATTTTATATGGTAAGTTAAAGTTAGGTAGCTAGCTAACTAATGTTAGCTGCCATTTTTGTTAGCTAGCTACCTAGTTTCCTACCCAGGCTAGCTAACATTAGCTAGCTACTAAGGTAGCTAACGCTGTTGTTAACGTTAGTGTATTGCATGCTGGGCGGCTGGCTAAGTAAAGTTAGCTATTTGAGAAATAAGCATTGGCATTGCCAAAAAACGATTTGTTATTGTAACGTTACCTTTACTAACTTGGCAAATTGATTGTCACTTTACACCATTTTCAAATTATATTATAAATTTGAGATTCTTCAAATAGCCACCCTTTGCCTTGATGACAGCTTTGCACACTCTTGGCATTCTCTCAACCAGCTTCACCTGGAATGCTTTTCCAACAGTCTTGAAGGAGTTCCCACATATGCTGAACACTTGTTGGCTGCTTTTCCTTCACTCTGCCGTCCGACTCATCCCAAACCATCTCAATTGGGTTGAGGTCGGGAGATTGTGGAGGCCAGGTCATCTGATGCAACACTCCATCACTCTCCTTCTTGGTCAAATAGCCCTTACACAGCCTGGAGGTGTGTTGGGTCATTGTCCTGTTGAAAAACAAATGATAGTCCCACTAAGCCCAAACCAGATGGGATGGCGTATCGCTGCAGAATGCTGTGGTAGCCATGCTGGTTAAGTGTGCCTTGAATTCTAAATAAATCACAGACAATGTCACCAGCAAAGCACCCCCACACCATAACACCTCCTCCTCCATGCTTTACGGTGGGAACTACACATGCGGAGATCGTCCGTTCACCCACACCGCGTCTCACAAAGACACGGCGGTTGGAACCAGAAATCTCAAATTTGGACTCCAGACCAAAGGACAAATTTACACCGGTCTAATGTCCATTGCTTGTGTTTCTTGGGCCAAGCAGGTCTCTTCTTCTTATTGGTGTTCTTTAGTAGTGGTTTCGTTGCAGCAATCCCCTCTGAACAGTTGATTTTGATATGTGTCTGTTACTTGAAGCATTTATTTGTTCTGCAATTTCTGAGGCTGGTAACTGTAATGAATGTATCATCTGCAGCAGAGGTAACTCTGGGTCTTCCATTCCTGTGGCGGTCCTCATGAGAGCCAGTTTCATCATAGCACTTGATGGTTTTTGCGACTGCACTTGAAGAAACGTTCAAAGTTCTTGAAATATTCCGTATTGACTGACCTTCATGTCTTAATGTAATGAGGGACTGTCGTTTCTCTTTGCTTATTTGAGCTGTTCTTGCCATAATATGGACTTGGTCTTTTACCAAATAGGGCTATATTCTGTATACACCCCTACCTTGTCACAACACAACTGATTGGCTCTAACGCATTAAGAAGGAAAGAAATTCCACAAATTAACTTTTAAGAAGGCACACCTGTTAATTGAAATGCATTCCAGGTGACTACCTCATGTAGCTAGCTAATGTTAGCTAGCCTGGGTAGGAAACTAGGTAGCTAGCTAACAAAAATGGAAGCTAACATTAGTTAGCTAGCTACCTAACTTTAACTTACCATGTAGAATGCTCACCGACGTGTCGTCCAAATTGTTTAGGTGACTACATGATTCCAAATGTGTTATTTCATAGTTTGATGTCTTCACTATTTTTCTACAATGTAAACATTTTAAAATATAAAGAACAACCCTTGAATGAGTAGGTGTGTCCAAACTTTTGACTGGTAGTGTATATCAGTATGACTTCTATAGGGCGGAGAGGGTCAATAAAGAGGGACATTTGGCCAGTCTTTTGAATAACGGCACATACATTGCATAATGTGAGTCCATTGGTGCAACCTAGCGTTGTGTATTCGCTATGACGTGTTTTTTAGACATGTAGCTACATTTACGATATCTCATTGATTCTTGAAAAATATTACCTATAGATGGCTCATGTGCTTCAGAACGACTGTCTCACTGGCTAACTCAATATAAGGCTGTTTTACACCAATGTTTCTGATACAAATATAATTCAACAAAACATGTTTATAACTTCAATTTTGATGTCACAGACTATCAGTCCTGGCATCCAGACCCCCATATGTGAATTTGAGAGATGTAACATTTCTCAAACTCCATCTGTTGGATTTTTAGTGTTGTGGGTATTCACTTGGTTATTTTTAGAATTCAGGGTAGTACTTTGAAAATACAGTTACTGTATTGTGTTACTGCTGCAAACATTAGTGAAGTCTTGTTGCGCACCCTGACATGGGATGATGTAAGGGATATTTTTCCAGGACCAGAGCACTTTTTCTGAGGAGAAGAAGTAGTTGGCAAAAAAAAAAAAAACAGTTCATCAAGCCCAGAGCTTCTGCGTGCACATTTCTAGCAACAGTTTTTCTTCAATATTTTCACGTGATAATGTCGGAAAGGAAGAAAAAAAACTTTGTCATTTGAATGTTGTTTAAATAATTTGCATTTGGAGTTGACTCATGTAGCTGGATCCACATTACTGAAGTTAGGGTCATTGGAATGCAGATAGACATTAGACTAGCTGTGAGGTCTGAAAGCACCTGACATTGGCTTTTTGGGTGAAAAGTTAGGTGGCACCATGTCAAAGGAGCTTCGCTTCAGGTTGGTGGGAAACATTACAACCGTGGTCTCCATCCTGAAGGCAACTGTTGAGACTGATGAAGATGACAGATACCCTTCAAATGAAGAGATGACGGTAATGGCTAAGAGACTTGTTGAATACTACCCTATGCTGCAAGACCAGCCCTCGGCTTTCCACATAGATGGTTAAGTATGTCCATTTTAATAAAAGGCTAGGTGGCTAGAAGCCTTATAGATAACTTTGAGTTTTCATTCACAGGAGCAGACCTCAACTCATGGACACCAAGCCAGTGTCGCTGATGGAATGGCATCCACTTCAAAGGAAAGGCAGCTGTTGAGACTGATGAAGACGACAGATACCCTTCAAATGAAGAGATGACGGTAATGGCTAAGAGACTTGTTGAATACTACCCTATGCTTCAAGACCAGCCCTCTGGTTTTAATGGGTGGGGGAAGTGCATACAAGCATATTTCAGGAGAAGCATTATGTAATCATGTCCTTACATAACAATGTACAAAGGACAGTACAAGAGAGTTCAGATTATAAACTCACCAGAGAAGATGCAGGGCATGGAAAGATGGCGGCGGCTTATTGGTTTTGAGACCTCAAGTGACCCTGACTCTAGCGCCTCAACTCTGCTACTGGATGTCTCTCCTTACATTTACGTCATTTAGCAGATGCTCTTATCCAGAGCGACTTACAGTTAGTGAGTGCATACATTTTTTATATTTTTCATACTGGCCTCCCGTGGGAATCAAACCCACAACCCTGGCATTGCAAACGCCATGCTCTACCAACTGAGCTACATCCCAGCTACGCTGGGCCAATTGTGTGCCGCCCCATGGGTCTCCCGGTTGCGGCCGGCTACGACAGAGCCTGGATTCGAACCAGGATCTCTAGTGGCACAGCTAGCACTGCGATGCAGTGCCTTAGACCACTGCACCACTCGGGAGACTCCTGTCAGAAGCAGCGCAGCCTCCCTTGTCAGAAGCAGCACAGCCTCCCCTGTTTTTGACATGCCGTTTCTGCAGTGCAGGTAGAACCCTTTTCAGTTCCAGGTACAACCATTTTGGTTCTACACTGCAAAAACAGTATGACAAGAAAATACGTCCCCAAATTAAGGAAATAAATGCTAAAAGTAAGCAAAATTACAAGACAATACATCCCCAAATTAGGGAAAAAATGCTAAAATTATCTGCCAGTACACTGAGATAATCCTGCTTCGTAAGATTTCTCTTAAAATAAAACAATATATCTAGTTGACTAGAAACCCCTTAAATCTTAA
>JAGTTL010001564.1:0-13295 GCA_036851935.1 Coregonus suidteri | reverse complement strand
CCCCCCCTTGCGACCCCAACCCGGGCCCGATTGTGATACAGCCTGGAATCCCCCCGGGGTCTGTAGTGACAGATGCAGGTTTTAGACCGCTGCCCCACGGGACCCCTGTGAAACTTTGCATTTAAGCTCTAAAAAGGGCCTATCAGCTACCCATTTATCAGGAGTTATCCTAGCTTTTGCAATGAGAAACAATGCATTTGCACAGGGGGGAAAGCAGAATTTTTAAAATTTTTTTTTTGCTATGATCATCTGTAAAAATTACAGAGACAACTGAAAACCACTGAATTATCCTGACAATTTAGCTGACAAGGTTAAACTCCCGGACGAACCGTGGTTTCAGAGGTCCTACAATGAGTGAATACCGCTAATATTTGTGTAAAGTCTACATATTTGGTGTTCTGGTGGGTGTCACTTGAGTAGGCTGAAGCAATACATGGTCGGGCTGGTACATTGCAATATGAATGTCCAATACAAACGAAAAAAACAGCATACTCTACCCTGCGTAACGCGGTACAAGGACCCACGAACGTGTCGATATGACCCCGGGTCACAAATAATTATATAATTAATACTGTTTTTGGTTGGGCTTCAACCCCTGGTATCATATAAACACACTGCTGACATGGAACTATGTAGAATTGCTTAAAAACAGCAACAACAAAAAATCTTAGGCCCTGTTTTACAACTGTGTAGAATTCCGGGATATTAGCTTTAAAAACTGCTAAATGTTCTCTCTCGCCAACAAGAGGGTTTTGTGAACAGTTTTGGGGTCACAAGTTGGGGGTTTTGTTACTAACGCCAAATAAATGACAATATCCATCCGACCTTTGGCCACCTAGGAAATGTGTTTGACCGTACCTTCTCAAATAGTACTGGAGTCACCCCAGCAATAGACTTACTGGGAAGGTGATTTTTTCACAGTTCAGGTCCTGCCATAAGAGCCTAAGATGGTATATTTTGTTATAAACTCTTGAGAATTGTTTTCCTGTGGGTGTCCCCGTTCCATGGGGGGTGGTGGCACAATCCAACCCGTTTCATAAGTGCATATAAGAATGCCCCCACCAGCAATTATGTGGTCTAATACCTCCACAGTGGATTTTCAACAGTTTTCCCCCCGTGTTTTTTCTCTTCAAAATTATTAGTTTTTGTAATTCATTTTAAATTAAGTAACAACATTTGACATGATTCCAATATTTTGTATCAGTTTGCATCACTTTCACTGAGGGCCTTTTATTTTGAGGGCGAACCGCAAATTCCACTATTGTGGCTAATCGTTATTATGACTAGCTTCACATACATCCAAGATGGCGTAGTAGTGCAGTTGTGTTTTTATCGTATGTCTGTAAATAGCCTGTAAATACCCTATTTTTCGTACATATTTCCCTATCAGACTTTTCATCCTTCTACAAGATATACTTTCCTGCAAACCCGCCTCACTCAATGTGGAACGGATTCTATTATTGACTTACCTTTATCTAGAATCTAGAATCTCCAGTTGAAACTAGCTAACCAGCTAACTAGCTACTTGCTATTAGCCACAGCTAGCGGTGTTTCACCCAGAACATTGGATTTTTTTCTCTCGGGATTAATTTTAATCACTGGACATTGATCACACCGGATATTCGGCCAGTCTGCACAGCGCGTTATCGACCCAGAACATATCAGTTTTTCCGCCGGAATCACTGGACCTTTAACTCCGGATTCATCGCTACCAGCTAGCTACAACAAAACGGACGCTGTGGTCTGGCTAATCATCCTGAGCTAGGCCCATCTCCCGGCTATCTACCTCTCTGTCAACCGTACGGGACCACCTAGTGTTGACACGGAGCCCCGCCGATCCTACACGACTGGTCTGCCGACGAAATCGTCTGATGTGGTTACGACGTTAACCACGAAGATTCCATCCATCTGCTAGCCCTGGCCCGCTAGCACACGCTAGCCGTGGCCTCTTACTCACTAGTGCTTCACCACCGGACCTTATGATAACTCAGCTATACAGCTGATATCTGCTGGACTGTTCCTTTTTACGGTACTACATCCTGTTTATGTTTAGCCTCAGCCCAAACATGGTTAGTTTATTGTTGTTTCTAATTGTACTATATCACTGTAGACCCCCAGCACCTAGCTAAACCTGCCTTAGATAGCTCCTTTGCCCCTCCCCCTATACACGCGGAGACCGACTCAATTGATGCTCCAGCGATGCTATCTCTTTCATTGTTACCCAACGCTTAGGTTTACCTCCACTTTACTCATATCCTTCCATATCCTTGTCTGTACATAATGCCCTGAATCTTTTCTATAACACCCGGAAATCTGCCCCCTTTATTCTATGTACCCAACGCACTAGAAGACCAGTTCTTAAAGCCTTTAGCCGTATCCTTATTCTAGTCCTCCTCTGTTCCTCTGGTGATGTAGAGGCTAACCCAGGCCCTGCAGCCCTCAGTATCACTCCTACTCCCCAGGCGCTATCATTTGATGACTTCTGTAAATCGCAAAAGTCTTGGTTTCTTGCACATAAATATCAGAAGTCTACTTCCTAAGTTTGAGTTATTCACTGCGTTAGCACACTCTGCCAACCCTGATGTTCTAGCAGTGTCTGAATCCTGGCTCAGGAAGGCCACCAAAAATTCTGAAATTTCCCATCCCCAACTATAACATTTTCCCCGTCTAGATAGAACTGCCAAAGGGGGTGGAGTTGCAATCTACTGTAGAGATAGCCTGCAGAGCTCTATCATACTATCCAGGTCTGTGCCCAAAACAGTTTGAGCTTCTACTTCTAAAAATCCACCTTTCCAGAAATAAGTCTCTCACTGTTGCCGCTTGCTACAGACCCCCCTCAGCCCCCAGCTGTGCCCTGGACACCATATGTGAATTGATTGCCCCCCATTTATCCTCAGAGTTTGTACTGCTTGGTGACCTAAATTGGGATATGCTTAATACCCCAGCCATCCTACAATCCAAGCTAGATGCCCTCAACCTCACGCAATTATCAACGAACCTACCAGGTACAACCCTAAATCCGTAAAACATGGGTACCCTCATAGATATCATCCTGACTAACATACCCTCTAAATACACCTCAGCTGTCTTCAACCAGGATCTCAGCGATCACTGCCTTATTGCCTGCGTCCGTAAACGGGTCCGCGGTCAAAACGACCACCCCTCATCACTGTCAAACGCTCCCTAAAACACTTTAGCGAGGAGGCCTTCCTAATTGACCTGGCCCAGGTATCCTGGATGGATATAGATCTTCATTCCGTCAGTAGAGGATGCCTGGTTGTTCCTTAAAAGTAATTTCCTCTCAATCTTAAATAAACATGCCCCATTCAAAAAAAACTACAGAACTAAGAACCGATATAGCCCCTGGTTCTCCTCAGACTTGACTGCCCTTGACCAGCACAAAAACATCCTGTGGCTTACAGCATTAGCATCAAATAGCCCCGCGATATGCAACTTTTCAGGGAAGTTAGGAACCAATATACATAAGCAGTCAGGAAAGCAAAGGCTAACTTTTTCAAACAGAAATTTGCATCCTTGTAGCACTAACTCCAAAAAGTTTTGGGACACTGTAAAGTCCACGGAGAATAAGAGCACTTCCTCCCAGCTGCCCACTGCACTGAGGCTAGGAAACACTATCACCACCGATAAATCTACAATAATCGAGAATTTCAACAAGCATTTTGCTACAGCTGGCCATGCTTTCCATCTGGCTACCACTAACCCGGCCACCAACTCTGCACCCTCTGCTGCAACTTGCCCATGCCCCCCCCCCGCTTCTCCTTCACACAAATTCAGACAGCTGATGTTTTTGAAAGCGCTGCAAAATCTGGACCCCTACAAATCAGCTGGGCTAGACAATCTGGACCCTTTCTTTCTAAAACTAGCCGCCGAAATTGTCGCAACCCCTATTACTAGTCTGTTCAACCTCTCTTTCATAACGTCTGAGATCCGCAGAGATTGGAAAGCTGCCGCGGTCATCCCCCTCTTCAAAGGGGGTGACACTCTAGATCCAAACTGCTACAGACCTATATCCATCCTGCCCTGCCTTACGAAAGTATTCGAAAGCCAAGTTTAACAAACAGATCATTGACCATTTCGAATACCACCGTACCTTCTCCGCTATGCAATCCGGTTTCCGAGCTGGTCACGGGTGCACTTCAGCCACGCTCAAGGTCCTAAACGATATTATAACCGCGATTGATAATAGACAGTACTGTGCAGCCGTCTTCATCGACCTGGCCAAGGCTTTCGACTCTGTCAACCACCGCATTCTTATTGGCAGACTAAATAGCCTTGGTTTCTCAAATGACTGCCTCGCCTGGTTCACCAACTACTTCTCAGATAGAGTTCAGTGTGTCAAATCGGAGGGCCTGTTGTCTGGACCTATGGCAGTCTCTATGGGGGTGCCACAGGGTTCAATTCTTGGGCCGACACTTTTCTCCGTGTATATCAATGATGTCGCTCTTGCTGCTGGTGACTCTCAGATCCACCTCTACGCAGACGACACCATTTTGTATACATCTGGCCCTTCATTGGACACTGTGTTAACAAACCTCCAAACGAGCTTCAATGCCATACAACAATCCTTCAGTAGCCTCCAACTGCTCTTAAACACTAGTAAAACTAAATGCATGCTTTTCAATCGAACGCTGCTGGCACCCGCCCACCCGACTAGAATCACCACTCTCGACGGGTCTGACCTAGAGTATGTGGACAACTACAAATACCTAGGTGTCTGGTTAGACTGTAAACTCAACTTCCAGACTCACATAAAGAATCTCCAATCCAAAGTTAAATCTAGAATCGGCTTCCTATTTCGCAACAAAGCCTCCTTCACTCATGCTGCCAAACATGCCCTCGTAAAACTGACTATCCTACTGATCCTTGACTTCGGCGATGTCATTTACAAAATAGCATCCAACAGTCTACTCAGCAAATTGGATGTAGTCTATCACAGTGCCATGCGTTTTGTCTCCAAAGCCCCATACACTACCCACCACTGTGACCTGTACGCTCTTGTTGGCTGGTCCTCACTACATGTTCGTCGTCAAACCCACTGGCTCCAGGCCATCTATAAATCACTGCTAGGCAAATCCCCGCCTTATCTTAGCTCATTGGTCACCATAGCAGCACCCACCCGTAGTCTGCGCTCCAGCAGGTATATCTCACTGGTCATTCCCAAAGCCAACACCTCCTTTGGCCGCCATTCCTTCCAGTTCTCTGCTGCTAATGACTGGAACGAATTGCAAAAATCTCTGAAGCTGGAGACTTATCTCCCTCACTAACTTTAAGCATCAGTTGTCAGAGCACCTTACCGATCACTGCACCTGTACACAGCCCATCTGAAATTAGCCCACCCAACTACCTCATCCCTATATTGTTATTTATTTTGCTCTTTTTGCACCCCAGTATCTCTATTTGCACATAATCTCTTGCACATCTAGCATTCCAGTGTTAATACTATTGTAATTATTCTGCACTATAGCCTATGTATTGCCTTACCTCCATAACTTGCTACATTTGCACACACTGTATATATATTTTCTGTTGTATTTCTGACTTTATGTTTTTTACCCCATATGTAACTCTGTGTTGTTTTTATTGCACTACTTTGCTTTATCTTGGCCAGTTCGCAGTTGTAAATGAGAACCTGTTCTCAACTGGCTTACCTGGTTAAATAAAGGTGAAATAAAATAAAATAAAATAAAAAACATAGGGACAAGCGGGTACCAGGGCTGCATCCAGCAGGAGGACGGAGACGTTGGCCACGATCAGATACAAATGTATTATGTAGAACAAACATGCCTCTGATTCTATTGAATAATGTCACTTCTATTCAGGGTATTTCTATCTGCAACTTTCCAAAAACGTTTTTGTACTGAACATGCCCAGGCGAAACGCACTGACCTATATACGAACCTGGAAAGCCTCACAAATGAAAACATGTAATGCGCCGTGTGATTGTAAAATATTTTTAGCACGTTCTTCAATCACTCAGACTGACACACAAAAATTACACAAAACCTTTGCCAAACGTGATAATACCTTGACTGATTTGTTATCTAACATGTTATGACGTTATTTCGATATTAGACAGTTTAAAAGTGCTATTACATACCTGTAGTAATAAAGAGAAACGGAAAGCACAGTCCTGTCGTTTTCTTTGTTCTGAAGAATGTTGCGCGCCTCGCCGGAAGTTCCTGTTCCCCAACTACCACAATGCAACAGCGCCATCTTCTTCTTCTTCTTCTGTGGGTTTTATGGCAGACTACATCCAAAAGTTGTATTGCCGCACCAACTGGACGGTTTGAAACCACAAAATAAATTAAATAAAAAATACATCCATACTTAATAGTGATACTAACTTACTCCACCCTAATAAAAATAGTACATTGCCAAAACAAACAAAACTCCCATTTCTTCCTTCCTTTAAATCTCCATATCTCCCTTCTCAGTCTCTAGGACCTGAGATGGTGGTACGGCTTTTGCCAATATTCCATGTAACTCTTTTGCCAATAAATCTTTCAGCCCCAGGAACCGTTCTGCCGCAACCACAATGATTTCTATCTTCCTAGATCTTTTCTCCACCTTGGCAGTGCCGTTAATCACCATTGCGATAAAGGCCACAAAGTCCACCTTTTTAACCTTTAAAATGTCAGGATCATCTTGTTGAAAGGCAACCCCTGCAGCTTGCATTGAAGGCTTATCCACCACCATTATATTTACTGTAAAGATAACCCCCAACAACTACAATGATTCAGTAGATCAATAATGTTACAGTACTCTAGCATGTCTCACAGCTGCTTATGCTGACAAAACATGTTAGTGAATAGGTCAGATTTAGCTTTGTGATGCTGATTTAAACTTCCTGTCTTGTTCCGCTTCAGAACAACAGTAAATATGTCACTTGAAACATAGTTTTTTGGTAATTCATTACACAAAAGAGAAGAGCTTGACTAGAACAAATTCATATACATACTATTTTTCATTGGCAGATAAATTAAACAGGCTTGAATTAAGCCTTAATGACTATTAATGACTAAAATAACTCATCTAGTTTTAAAATACAATTTAATAAACAAAAAGTATCCACCCAAACTAATGGTGAAAACTGATCATCACACCATCTCTATCTGATACATGTTGTGTCTACTAGCTCATTCCCACAGAAAACTACAGAGGGAAGCAAAACCACCCAGTCAACCAGCCTCACAGAGGATATTCAACCCTAAGGGCAAATCCAAGGTAATCTCAATATCTTTACAATAGAAGCAAACAAAACACACCAAAACTGACAAGGTGCACACTGATCAGTAAAGTAAAGAGAGAGGTTAACATTCTATAACGCTCCCTTTCCTCTGCACAGTTCTCTCACAGTGAGAAACAATATGATTACAATAGAGTGTGCTACGATTTCTTGAGAATTAAGTGATGGAATGATTTTAATCTTAGCTAGTCAGACAGCTGATGAGGATTCTCACATGTATGTGGCCATGTTGAGAGAAACTCTTCCAACAGTCAGAGCAGGAGTACCAGATCCCTTGATATTTTACAGCTCTTCCCACAACAGAGCAGGGAAATAAGATTATCTCCTGTGTGTATTTTAGGTGTATTTTTTAGCTTTGATAGAATTGGAAAATCTCCTCACAATGTGGGCAGTGGTGAGACCTCTTAGCTCTGTGATCTTCCTGCTGTTGCTCTCTGGATGTAGAGAATGTCTTAACATGGTCTCCTGTGTGAACAACATTAGAAGAACCAGTCAGTTGGTGTGATTTACATCAATCACATTTATTTTATAAAGCCCTTTTTACATCAGCCGTTGTCACAGAGTGCTTTACAGATACCCTAACCTAACGTATCAGGCGTAAAAGAAATGCCTAAACGAGGTCCACAGAAACCAGAAGCTTCCGGTTTTCAGGGCTTTGCCTTCCGCTCTGCAAGCCTTTTCCCTGAAAGACGGATGCTTCCGGTGTTTGGTGACTCCGCTGAGGGTGCAGGTACCGAGACTAAAACCCCAAAGAGCAAGCAATGCAGAAGCACAGTGGCTAGGAAAAACTCCCTAGAAGGAAGGAACCTAGGAAGAAACCTAGAGAGGAACCAGGCTCTGAGCAGTGGCCAGTCCTCTTCTGGCTGTACTGGGTGACAAATTATGCATTATCTCACCATCCCCCATTCTGAATGATGCATTATCTCACCATCCCCCATTCTGAATGATGCATTATCTCACCATCCCCATTCTGAATGATACATTATCTCACCATCCCCCATTCTGAATGATGCATTATCTCACCATCCCCCATTCTGAATGATGCATTATCTCACCATCCCCCGTTCTGAATGATGATTTATCTCACCATCCCCCATTCTGAATGATGCATTATCTCACCATCCTCCATTCTGTCACACCCTCTGAGCTTCTGTTGTGATAACATACTGTAGGTCTGATATCTGATTGGAAGTTAACTCAACTGTAATGTTATTGATCAACAACTCCGATTTTGAATCCAAACATGGTCAAATGGTTCTAAAAGGGTCTTAGCTTCAATGTGTCTTTCTCTTTTTGTTCTTGACCTGCTGTGGTGAGATATATACTGAGTGTACAAAACATTATGAACACCTTCCTAATATTGAGTTGCACCCCTTCTGCCCTCAGAAAAGCCTAACTTTGTCAGGATGGATGTACTTTTGGTGGTGGACCATTCTTGATACCCACGGGAAACTGTTGAAACTGCATTGCAGTTCTTGACACACTCAAACCGGTGCGTCTGGTACCTACTACCATACCCTGTTCAAAGGCACTTAAATATTTTGTTTTGCCCATTCACCATCCTTCTTTAACCCGTCTCCTCCCCTTCATCTACACTGAAGTGGATTTAACAAGAGACATCGATAAGGGATCATAGCTTTCACCTGGTCAGTCTATGGCAGGGAAAGAAGCAGGTGTTCCTAATGTTTAATACACTCAGTGTACACTGTCTTTCTCTCTACCCCTCTCCCATGAGCTGTGGGCCACGACACAAGCTATGGATTCTCTCTATCTCATGAACTATGGGCCACGACACAAGCTATGGATTCTCTCTATCCCATGAGCTATGGGCCACGACACAAACTATGGATTCTTTGTCTTTCTCTTCCTGTCTGATCATGTTTAGATACTTAATGTTTTGTTTATGTCAGTATTTACTTGTAACTTAGGCTTTACGCCTTGGGCGGAAAGTAACTGAAAGGTTGCTGGTTCGAATCCCCGAGCAGACTAGGTAAAAAATCTGTCGATGTGCCCTTGAGCAAGGCACATAACCCTAGATCCTCTGAAAATAAAGAAATGTAAGTGAATCGTTATTTTTACAATGTAATTAAATCTATTTTCCTTTAGTATTCCACTTTCAGACCAATTCTTGCTAGTCAACATCAACTCATTGCCTAATGCTTGCTTGCATATTTTAATCATCTTTATGGTGTCAGATATACATTTTAGTAGACTTTGTTAATACATAAATTGAAGTATTTTCATGAGTAGCAGGTGAGGTGTACTGTACATATGATCACTAATGAACCTGCTCTTACCATGAGAAACAGATTTCCCAATCTTCTCCTCCTCTTCTTCATCTTTAATGTTGACATTCAGCTCCAGTGTTTGACTGCAGTCTTCCAGCTTCGCTGATGCCATCTCTGGATCCTGCTTAGCAAAACTGGGCTCCACTGTCACAATCAGGACCCAGTGACTGTAGGTTTGGACTCAGTGTGGAAGGAGAGAGGCAGGCTGGGTTTGTAGTAACTGTTAATCTGTAAACTCTGGACAGATTTGAACAATTGCTGCCTAAAATGCTGTGGTCCTTACTAACACAACAGGAAATATTGTGTTAGATGTTGGCCATCACATGAATTCTCAGCTCTTTCATTCTGAATATTCATATCAATGAATCACCCTCAAATGGACTATCAATACCAGAGTTCTACAATACTATTTACATAATCATCTGGACATTACAACAGCCTGAACTTCAATATATCCTTTTCTGTACATAATGCCCTGAATCTTTTCTACACAACGCCCGGAGAACTGTCCCCTTTATTCTATGTACCCAATGCACTAGAAGACCAGTTCTTAAAGCCTTTAGTCGTATCCTTATTCTAGTCCTCCTCTGTTCCTCTGGTGATGTAGAGGCTAACCCAGCCCTGCAGCCCCCAGTATCACTCCTACTCCCCAGGAGCTATCATTTGTTGACTTCTGTAACCGTAAAAGTCTTGGTTTTCTGCACATAAATATCAGAAGCCTCCTTCCTAAGTTTGAGTTATTCACTGCGTTAGCACACTCCGCCAACCCTGATGTTCTAGCAGTGTCTGAATCCTGGCTTAGGAAGGCCACCAAAAATTCTGAAATTTCCATCCCCAACTATAACATTTTCCGTCTAGATAGAACTGCCAAAGGGGGTGGAGTTGCAATCTACTGCAGAGATAGCCTGCAGAGCTCCATCATACTATCCAGGTCTGTGCCCAAACAGTTTGAGCTTTTACTTCTAAAAATCACCTTTCCAGAAATAATCTCTCACTGTTGCCGCTTGCTACAGACCCCCCTCAGCCCCCAGCTGTGCCCTGGACACCATATGTGAATTGATTGCCCCCCATCTATCCTCAGAGTTCGTACTGCTTGGTGACCTAAATTGGGATATGCTTAATACCCCAGCCATCCTACAATCCAAGCTAGATGCCTCAACCTCACGCAAATTTATCAACGAACCTACCAGGTACAACCCTAAATCCGTAAACATGGGTACCCTCATAGATATCATCCTGACTAACTTACCCTCTAAATACACCTCCGCTGTCTTTCAACCAGGATCTCAGCGATCACTGCCTTATTGCCTGCGTCCGTACGGGTCCGCGGTCAAACGACCACCCCTCATCACTGTCAAACGCTCCCAAAAAAACACTTCAGCGAGCAGGCCTTCCTAATTGACCTGGCCCAGGTATCCTGGATGGATATAGATCTCATTCCGTCAGTAGAGGATGCCTGGTTGTTCTTTAAAAGTAATTTCCTCTCAATCTTAAATAGACATGCCCCATTCAAAAAAATACAGAACTAAGAACAGATATAGCCCCTGGTTCTCCTCAGACTTGACTGCCCTGACCAGCACAAAAAACATCCTGTGGCGTACTGCATTAGCATCAAATAGCCCCCGTGATATGCAACTTTTCAGGGAAGTTAGGAACCAATATACACAAGCAGTTAGGAAAGCAAAGGCTAACTTTTTCAAACAGAAATTGGCATCCTGTAGCACTAACTCAAAAAGTTTGGGACACTGTAAAAGTCCATGGAAAATAAGAGCACTTCCTCCCAGCTGCCCACTGCACTGAGGCTAGGAAAACACTATCACCACCGATAAATCTACAATAATCGAGAATTTCAACAAGCATTTTGCTACGGCTGGCCATGCTTTCCACCTGGCTACCATTACCCCGGCCACCAGCTCTGCACCCTCCGCTGCAACTTGCCCTGGACCCCCCCGCTTCTCCTTCACACAAATCCAGACAGCTGATGTTCTAAAAGAGCTGCAAAATCTGGACCCCTACAAATCATCTGGACTAGACAATCTGGACCCTTTCTTTCTAAAAAACTAGCCGCCGAAATTGTCGCAACCCCTATTACTAGCCTGTTCAACCTCTCTTTCGTAACGTCTGAGATCCCCAGAGATTGGAAAGCTGCCGCGGTCATCCCCCTCTTCAAAGGGGGTGACACTCTAGATCCAAAACTGTTACAGACCCATATCCATCCTGCCCTGCCTTTCAAAAGTTTTTGAAAGCCAAGTCAACAAACAGATCACCAACCATTTCGAATCCCACCGTACCTTCTCCGCTATGCAATCCGGTTTCCGAGCTGGTATGGGTGCACTTCAGCCACGCTCAAGGTCCTAAAGAGATTATAACCGCGATCGATAATAGACAGTACTGTGCAGCCGTTTTCATTGACCTGGCCAAGGCTTTCGACTCTGTCAACCACACGCATTCTTATTGGCAGACTAAATAGCCTGGTTTCTCAAATGACTGCCTCGCCTGGTTCACCAACTACTTCTCAGATAGAGTTCAATGTGTCAAATCGGAGGCCTGTTGTCTGGACCTATGGCAGTCTCTATGGGGGTGCCACAGGGTTCAATTCTTGGGCCAACTCTTTTCTCTGTGTATATCAATGACGTCGGCTCTTGCTGCTGGTGACTCTCAGATCCACCTCTACGCAGACGACACCATTTTGTATACATCTGGCCCTTCATTGGGACACTGTGTTAACAAACCTCCAAACGAGCTTCAATTCCATACAACACTCCTTCAGTAGCCTCCAACTGCTCTTAAAAAACACTAGTAAAACAAAATGCATGCTCTTCAACCGAACGCTGCTTGCACCCGCCCACCCGACTAGAATCACTACTCTAGACGGGTCTCTGACCTAGAGTACCGTGGACAACTACAAATATCTAGGTGTCTGGTTAGACTGTAAACTCTCTTCCAGACTCACATTAAGAATCTCCAATCCAAAGTTTAAATCT
The DNA here is from genome assembly GCA_036851935.1 of Coregonus suidteri. NCBI lineage: Eukaryota > Metazoa > Chordata > Actinopteri > Salmoniformes > Salmonidae > Coregonus > Coregonus suidteri. Next base: position 756 of record JAGTTL010001564.1, on the reverse strand, counting down.
AGAATCGGTTTCCTATTTCGCAACAAAAAGCCTCCTTCACTCATGCTGCCAAACATGCCCTCGTAAAACGACTATCCTACCGATCCTTGACTTCGGCGATGTCATTTACAAAAATAGCCTCAACACTCTACTCAGCAAATGGATGTTGTCTATCACAGTGCCATCCGTTTTGTCTCCAAAGCCCCATATAATACCCACCACTGTGACCTGTACGCTCTTGTTGGCTGGTCCTCACTACATATTCGTCGCCAAACCCACTGGCTCCAGGCCATCTATAAATCACTGCTAGGCAAATCCCCGCCTTATCTTAGCTCATTGGTCACCATAGCAACACACCACCCGTAGTCTGCGCTCCAGCGGGTATATCTCACTGGTCATCCCCAAGCCAACACCTCCTTTGGCCGCAATTCCTTCCAGTTCTCTGCTGCCAATGACTGGAACAAATTGCAAAAATCTCTGAAGCTGGAGACACTTATCTCCCTCACTAAATTTAAGCATCAGTTGTCAGAGCACCTTAACGATCACTGCACCTGGACGTACACAGACCATCTGAAAAATTAGGCCCGCCCAACCCAACTACCTCATCCCTACATTGTTATTTATTTTGCTCATCTGTTACCCCAGTATCTCTATTTGCCAATTCATCTTTGCACATCATTTAAGTGTTATTACTAAATTGTAAATTATTTTGCACTATAGCCTATTTTATTGCCTTACCTCCATAACTTGCTAAAATTTGGCACACTGTATATTTAA
>JAGTTL010001563.1:0-13296 GCA_036851935.1 Coregonus suidteri | reverse complement strand
CGTTTCCCCCCTTTGGGGGGGGCCCCCCCTGGGGGGTTTTGGTTGGGGGAAAGGGGGAGTTACCAATTTTTTTTTGGGAAACGGGGGGGGCCCTTGTTTTGGTGGGGGGGGGGGGTTTGGGACGGAAACTTTATGGGAATTAAAGGGGGGAAACCCGGCCCTTGGTTGGGGGCCCCCTTAAAGGGGGAGGTTGGGGATTGGTTTATGGAATAAGCCCCCCACGGGAGGGCAAAAAAAAACCCCTAAGGGGTTTTCTCTAAGGGAGCCCCCCCCAAACGGGAAATCGGGGGTTTTGGGGGGTTTATTTTTTTCCCCGGGGTTTGGGCCAAAAAGGGGTTTTTGGGGACCCCCTTTTGGGGGGGGATTTTTTTCCCCCGGGGAAAAGGGGCAGTTTTCCCGGAGGGGATTTTTAGGCCCCCGGTAGGGGGTTGGGGTAGGAAAAAACCGCCCGGACGGGGGTTTTCCCCCCAAAAGCCCGGGGCCGGGGGGGCCCCCCCCCCGGGGGGGGACCCCCGTTCTTTTTGCGGGGGAAAACCCCCAAAAAAAAAAAACCCAGGTTTTTTGGAAAAAAAGGGGGGTTTTTTTTTGGGGGCCCCCCCCGGGGGCCCCTGGGGGGGGGGGCCCCCCCTTGGGGGCCCCGGCTGGGGGGGGCCCCCCCCTTTTTCCCCCCCCAAAACCCCGGTGGGCCCCCGGGGGTTTAAAAAAGGATTTAAAAAAAAAAAGGGGGGGGCCCCTTTTGGGAAAAAAAAAAATTTTTTTCCCCGGGGTTTTTAAAAAAAAAGGGGTTTTTTTTTGGGGGGGGCCCTTTTTTTTTTCCCCCCGGGCCAAATTTTCCCCCCAAAATAAAAAATTTTTTTTGGGCCTTTTTTGGGTTTTTTTTTTGGGGGGGTTTTTTTTAAGGGGGGGGGGGTTTTTTTTTTTTTTAAAAACCCCCCCGAAAACTTTTTCCCCCTTTTTTGGGGGCCCCTTTTTTTTTTTTGGGGGGGGGCCCCCTTTTTTTTTTTTTGGGGGGGGGGGGGGTTTAAAAAAATTTTTTTTTAAAAAAATTTTTTAACCCCCCCAAAAAATTTTTTAAAAAAATTTTTTTTTAAAAAAGGGTCCCCCCTTTTTGGTTTTTTTTTTTCCCCTTTTTAAAATTTTTTTTTTTTTAAAAAAAAACCCCCAAAAAAAAACCCCCCCCTTTTTTTTTTTGGGGGGTTGGGGGTTTGGAAAAAATTTTAAAAAAAAAAGGGGGGGGGGGGGGGGGGGGGGGGGGGGGGGGGGGGGTTTTGGGGGGGGGGGGGGGGTTTTTTTTTTGGGGGGGGGGGGGGGGGAAAAAAAAATTTTTTAAAAAAAAACCCCCCCTTTTAAAAATTTTGGGGGGGTTTTTTTTCCCCCCCGGGGGGGGAAAAAAAATTTTGGTTTTTTTTTTAAAAAAATTTTTTTTTTTTTTCCCCCCCCCCCCAAAACTTTTTTTTTTTTTTTAAAAATTTTTAAAAATTTGAAAAAACCTTTTTTTTTTAAAAAAAAGGAAAATTTTTTTGTTTTTTTAAAAAAAAAAAATTTTTTTAAAAATTTTTTGGGGTTTTAAAAATTTTTTTTTTTTAAAAAAAACCCGGGGGGGGGGGTTTTTTCTTTGGAAAAGGGGGTTTTTTTAATTTTTGGCCTGGATTTTGACCCTTAAAGCAATTTGGGCTTAAAAAGGGTTATCTAAGAAAAAAAAACACTCGATTCGGGTTTTTTAAGTTTTGGGGAAGGGGGTTTTCCAGGGGGGCCGGTTTAAAAACCCCTTACGAAAAAAGTTTAAACCCAGAGTGCAGTAAAAACGGCAGTATCCTGCAATTACTGCGCCCCAAAAAAACCCCCATTGCCCCTGCAGTTTACTGCACTTTACTGCAGTTTCAAAAACTCAATTTTTTTTTGAAAAGGATTACCTTTTTCCCCCTTTTTTTTCCCCTTTCGCCAAAAAAATTGGGGGGAAAAAAAAAAAAAATTTTTTTTCCCCAAACCGTTCCCCCCCCCCAAAAAAATTTTGTTTTTTGGTTTTTAAAAGGGGGGGAAAAAAAAAAATTTTTTTTGGGGAAAATTTTGTTTTTTTTTTTAAAAAAAAATTTTTTCCCCCCCTTTTTTTTTTTTTTTAAAAAAAAGGGGTTAAATTTTCCTTTTTTTCCCAAGGGGGAAAAAAAGGAAAAAAACCAAAAACCTTTTTAAATTTTTTTTTTTTTTTTTTTTAAAAAATTTTTTTTTAAAAAATTTTAAAAAGGAAAAATTTTTTTAAAAAAATTTCCCCCTTTTTTTTTTAAAGGTTTTTCCCCAAACCCCTTTTTTTTCCCTTTTTTTTTTTTTTTTCCCCCCCCCTTTAAAAAAAGGGTTTCCAAAAAAAAAAAGGGGGGGGAAAAAAAACCCCGGGGTTTGAACTTTTCCCCCCTTTCCCAAAAAAAATTTTTTTGGGGAAATTTTTTTTAAAACCCCCCCCCCCAAAAAAAACCCCCCAAAAATTTCCCAAATTACCCCTTTCCCCTTCCCCCCCCCCCAAAGGCCCCCCCCCCCGGGGGAAAAAGGGGGTTTTTTTTTCCCCCATTTAAAATTTTTTTTTTTTTTCCCCCCTTTTTTTTAAAAATTTTTTTTTAAAAAAAAAAAACCCCCCCTTTTTTTTTTCCCCCCAAAATTTTTTTTTTTGGGGGGGGAAAAAAAGGGGGGAAAACCCCAAAAAAAAAAGGGGGGGGAAAAAGGGGGTTTTTTTTTAAATTTTCCCCTTCTTTTTTTTTTTTCGGGGGGTTTTTCCCCCCTTTTGGGGGGGTTTTTGGGCCCTTTTCCCCCCCCCCGGGGGGGGGGGAAAAAAATTTCCCCAAAGGGGCCCCCCCCCCCAAAAAAATTTTTTTGGGTTTTTTTTTTTTTGGGTTTTTGGGGGCCGGGGGGGGGTTTTGGGCCCCCCTTTTTTTTGGGGGGGGGGGGGGGGGGGGAAAAAATTAAAAGGGAATTAATCCCCCCAAAAAAAAAACCCCCCCCCAAAAAAAAAACCCCCCCGGAAAAAAAACCCCCTTTTTTGGGGGGAAAAATTTTTTCCCCCCCAAAAAAAAATTTTTTCCCCCCCAAAAAGGGGGGAAAAATTTTTTTTAAAATTTTTGGGGAAAAAAAGGCCTTTTTTTTAAGGGGGGGGGGGGCCCCCCTTTTTTTTCCCCCCCTTTTTTTAAACCCCAAAAAACCCCCCAACCCCCCTTTTTTTTCCCCTTAAAAACCCCGTTTTTTTTTTTCCCAAAAAAATTTTTTTTTCCCAAAAAAAAACCCCCCTTTTTCCCCCGGGAATTTCCCCCCTTTTTTTCCCGGGGTTTAAAAAACCCCCCCTTTTCCCCCAAAAATTTTTTTTTCCCCCCACCCCGGGTTTTCCCCCTTTTTTTCCCCAACCCCCCCCCTTTTTTTTTCCCCCCCCCTTTTTTTCCTTTTTTTTTTTTTTTTTTTCCCCCCCCCCTTTTTTTAAAAAAAAACCCCCCCCCCCCCAAAACCCCCCCCCCCAAAAAACCCCCTTTTTGGGAAACAACCCTTTTTTAAAAAAAACCCCCCCCCCCCCCCCCCCTTTTTTTTGGGGGGCCCCCCAAAATTGGCCCCTTTTTTTTTTTTTTAAAAAAAAAAATTTTAAAAAAAATTTTTTTTTTTCCCCCCCCTTTTTGGGAAAAAAAAAAAAAAAGGGGGGGGGTTTTTTTTTTAAAATTTTTAAATTTAAAAAGAAAAAAAAAGGGGGGGAAAAAATGGGGGGTTTTGGGGGAAAAACCCGGGCCCCCCCCCCCCAAAAAACCTTTTTTTCCCCCCCCCCCCCTTTTTTAAAAAAAGGGGGGCCCGGGGGTTTGGGTTTTTTTTCCCCAAAAAACCCCCCCCCAAAAAAAAATTTTTTTTTAAAAGGGGGTTTTTCCCGGTTTTTGGGGGGGGGTTTTTAAAAAACCCCCCTTTTTTTCCCCCCCGGGGCCCCCAAAGGTTTTTTTTTTTTTAAAAAATTTAACCCCCCCCCTTTTTTTTTAAAAAAAAAATTTTTTGGGGTTTTTTTTTTTTTGTTTTTTTTTGGGTTTTTTTGGGGAAAAATTTTTTTTTTAAAAATTTTTTTTGGGGGCCCCCCCCCTTTTTTCCCCCGGGGGGTTTTAAAAAAAAAACCCCAAAACCCCCCCCCTTCCCCCAAAAAAAAATTTTCCCCCAAAAATTTGGGAAAACCCCAAAAATTTTTTTCCCTTTTTTTTTTTTAAAAAAGGGGGGCCCCCAAAATTTTTTTTCCCCCCGGGGGGAAAAAAAAAAATTTAAAAAACCCAAATTTTTTTTGGTTTTTAAAAAACCCCCCCGGGGGGGGGTTTTTTAAAAAAAAAAGGGGGTTTTTGGATAAAAAATTTTTAAACAAAAAGGGGGGGCCCCAAAAAAAGGGTTTTTTTTTTTTTTTTTTTTTTAAAATTTTTTGGGGGGGGGGGGGAAAAAAAAAAAAAATTTTTTAAAAAAACCTTTTGAAAAAACTTTTATCCCAAAAAAAAAGGGAAAATTTTGGGGAAAATTTTTTTAAAAATTTTTTAAAAATTTTTGGGGGGGGGAAAAAAAAATTTTTAAAAAAAAAAAAAAAAAGGGGGGAAAAAAAACCAAACCCCCTGTTAAAAAAAAAAACCCCCCCTAAAAAAAAAATTAAAAAAAATTTCCAAAAAAAAAAAAAAAAAAATTTTTAAAAAAGGGGGAAAAAAAAAAAAAACCCCCAAATTTTTTTGGGGGGAAAAAAAAAAAGGGGGGAAATTTTTTGGGGGCCCTTTTTTTTTTCCCCCCGGGGGGGGGGGGGGTTTTTTTTGGGGGGGCAAAACCCCGGGAAATTTCCCCCGGGGGAAAAGGGGGTTTTTTTTTTTTTGGGGGGGGCCCCCCCCAAAAAAAAAAAGGGGGGGCCCCCCCCCAAAAACCCCCAAAGGGCCCCAAAATTTTTTGGGAACTTTTTTTAACGGACCCCCCCCTTTCCCCCCCCCAAAAAAAAAAGAAAAAAAGGGGGGGGAAAACCCCCCCCTTTTAAACCCAAGGGGTTTTAAGGCGGGGGGGAAAAAAAAAAAAATTTCGGAAAAAAACCCCCGCCGGGGGGTTTTCCCCCCGGGGCCCCCAAAAAAATTGGGGGAAAAGGGGAAATTTTTTAACTTTTGGAAAAAAAAAAAAACCCGGGTTTGCCCCCCCCCTTTTTTTCCCCCAATTAAAAAGGGGGAAAAGGGGTTTTTTTAAAAAAGGGGGGAAAAAAGGGGGGGGAAAAAAAACCCCCCCCCCTTTTTTTTTTTTAAAAAAAGGGGGGGCCAAAAAGGGGCCATTTTTAAAAACCGGGAAAAAAAAAACCCCCCCCGGGGGCCCCCCCCCAAAAAACCCAGGAACCCCCTTTTTTTTTTGGGGGGGGAAAAGGGGGGGCCCCTTTTTTTTAAAAAAAAAATTTTTTTTTTTTAAAAAAAAAGGAAAAAAAGGGGGGGAAAAAAATTTTTCCCCCCCGGGAGGGGGCCCCCCCCCGGGGGGGAAAATAAAAAAAAAAAAAAAAAAAAAAAAAAACCCCCAAAAGGGGGAAAAAGGGGGGTTTGGGGAAGAAAAAAAAAAAAATTTTTTAAAACCCAAAAAAATTTTTAAAAACCCCCTTTTTTTTTTTTTTTAAAACCCAAAAATTTTTAAAAAAATTTTTTAATGTTTTTTTTTCTTTTCCCCCCAAAAACCCGGCCCCAAAAAAAAATTTTTGGGAAAAGGGGGCCCTTTTTTCCCCCCTTTTTTAAAAAAAAACCTTTTTTAAAGGGTTTAAAACCCCCTTTAAAAGGGGGCCCCATTTTTTCCAAAAAAATTTTTTGGGGAAAAGGGGGGGGAAACCCCCCCGCCAAAAATTTTAAATTTCCCCCCCCCAAAAAAGGGGGGGAAAAACCAGGGGGAAGGGGGTTTTTCCCCCCCCTTGTTTTTTTTGGGGGGGTTTTTTTGGGGGGGGCCCCCCTTTTTTTTGGGGAACCCGGTGGGGGGGGGGGGCCCCCCCCGGGGGGGGGGGGAAAAAAAGGGGGGAAAAGGGAAAACCCCCAAAAACCCCCCTTTTTTTAAATTTTTTAAAAAACCCCAAAAAAAAAAAAAAAATTTTTTTTAAAAAAAACCCCCTTTTTAAACCCTTTTTTTTGGCCCCCAAAACCCCCCCCCCCCTTTTTAAAGGGGGGGGGAAATTTTTTTTTGGGGGGGTTTTTTTTTGGGGCCCTTTTTTTGGGCCCCCTACCCCAAAATTTAAAAAAAAAAACCCCCAAAACCCAAATTTTAAAAAAAAGGAAAAGGGCCCCGGGGGGGTTTTCCCCCCCGGGGGTTAAAGGGGGGGGGTTTTTTTTTTTTTCCCCCCCCCCCAAAAAAAGGGGGGGCCCCCCCGGGGGGGGGGGGGCCCCCCCCCCCCCCCCAACCCTTTTTTTTTCCTCAAAGGGGGGAGGGTTTTTCCCCCTTTTTCCCCCCCAAAGGGTTTCCAAAGGGAAAATTTTTGGTTTTTGGGGGGGTTGGGGGGGAAAACCGGGCCACCCCCGGGGGGGGGGGAAAAACCCCCCCCCCCGGGGGCCGGGCCCCCGGGGGCCCGGGGAACCCCTTTTCCCCCCCCCCTTTGGGGGGCCCCCCCCGGGGCCCCCCGGGGGGGGGGTTTTTAAAAAGGGGGTTTTTTTTTTTTCCCCCCTTTTTTTTTCCCCCCCAAACCCCAAAAAAAAAAAAAACCCCCCCCCCGGGGAAAAAAAAAAAAACCTTAAACAGGGGGATCCCCCCCCCAAAACCAAAAAAAAAAAAGGGGGGAAAAAAATTTGGGGGCCCCCCAAAATTTGGGGCCCCGGGGGGGCCCCAAAAAAAACCCCCGGGGGGAAATTCCCCCCTTTTCAAAAAAAAAATTTTTTTCCCAAAATTTTTTTTTTTGGGGGGAAAAAAGGTTTTTTTTTTTTTTAAAAATTTTGGGGGGGGTTTTTAAAATTAAAAAAAAAAGGGGAGGAAAATGGGGCCAAAAAAAAATTTTTTTAGGGGGGGGGGGTTTTTCCCCAAATTTTTTTTTTTTGGGGGGGTTTTTTTTAAATTTTAAAAAAAAAATTTTTCCCCAAAAAAAAAACCCGGGGGTTTTTTTTTAAAAAAGGGGGGGGGGGGTTTTTTGGGGGGAAAAAAAAATTTTAGGGGGAACCCCCCAAAAACCAAAAAAATTTTTAAAATTTTTTTTCCCCCTTTAAATTTTGTTTTTTGGGGGGGGAAAAGGGGGAAAATTTTTTTTTGGGGGGGGAAAAATTTTTTTTAAAAAAAGGTTTTTTTAAAAGGGGGCCCAAAACCCCCAAAATTCCAAAAAAAATTTTTTTTTTAAAATTAGCCGGGAAAAAAAAAAGGGGGGGGGGGAAAAAAACCTTTTGGGGGCCGGGGGGGAAAAATTTTCCTTTTTTTTTCCCCCCAAAAAAAAATTTTTAAAAATTTAATTTTTAAAAAAAAGGGAAAAGGAAAAAAAAGGGGTTTTTTTAAAGGGCCCCTTTTTTTTGGAAACCCAAACCCCCTTTAATTTTTAAAAAAAAAAAGGGCCCTAAAAAAAAAAAAACCCCCCTTTTTAAAAATTTTTTTTTTTTTTTAAAAAAAAATTTTTTTTTCCCCTTTAAAAAAAAGGGGGGGAAAATTTTAAAAAATTTAAAAAAGGGGGGCCCCGGGGATTTTTAAAAAATTTTTTTTTAAAAAATTAAAAACCCCCTTTTAAACCCAAAAAAAAAAAAAATTTTTTTTAAAAAAAATTTTTTTTTTTTTTTAAATTTTTAAAAATTTTTTCCCCCCCCAATTTTGGGGGTTTTTTTAAAAAAGGGGGGTTAAGGGAAACAAAAAAACCCCATTTTCCGGAAAAAGGGGGGGGGCCGGCCTAAAACGGTAAAAAATTTTGCCCCTTTTTTTTTTGGGAAAATTTTTAATTTTTTTTTTTTTTTTTTTTTAAAAAAATTTGGGGAAGGGTTTTAACCCCTTTTTTAATTTTTTTTTTTAAACCAAAAAAGGGGGGAAATTTTTCCTTCTTTTTTATTTTTTTTTTCCCCCAAAAGGAAACCCAAAAAACCCCCGGGGTAATTTGTTTTTTAAAAATTTTTTTTTTTTTTTTTAAAAGGGAAAAAAAAAAAAACCAAAAAGGTTGGGGGAACGGGGGCCCCGCGGTTTTTTCTTTTTTTTTTTTTAAAAAAAAATTAAAATTTAAAAATTTTATTTTTTTTTTTTTTTTAAATTTTTTTTTTTTTTAAATAAAAAAAAAAAAACCCCCCTTCTTAAAATTTAAAAAAAAACCCCCCAAAAAAAAAACCCTTTTTTTAAAAAACCCCCCTTTTTTTTTTTCCCCCCAAAATTTTAAAATTAAAAAAAAAGTTTTTCCAAAAAAAATTTTTTTCCCCTTTTAAAATTTTTATTTTAAAAAAAAAAAATTTTTTTTTCCCCCCTTTTATTTTTTTGTTTTTTTTTTTTTAAAAATTTCCCCAAAAATTTTTAAACAAAAATTTTTTTTTTTAAAAAATTTTCCCCTTTTAAAAAAAAAATTTTTAAAAAAAAATTTTTTTTTTTGGGGGGGGGGGGGGTTTTTTTTAACCCCAAATTTGGGGGGAAAAAAGGGGGGGAAAAAAAAATTTTTTTTTTAAAAAGAAAAAAAAGGGGGGGGGGGGGGGGGGGAAAAAAAAGGGGCCCCAAAAAGGAAGGGGGGGTTTTTGGGGGGGGAAATTTAAAGGGGGTTCCCAAAAAAGGGGGGGGCCCCCCAAAAATTTAAAGAAAAAAAAATTTAAAAAAAAAAAAAAAAAAGGGGGCCAAAAAGGGAAAAAAAAAAGGAAACCCGGGAAAACCTTTTGGGGGGGGGTTTTTTGGGGGAAAACCTGGGGGGGGGGAAAAAATTTTACCAGAAAACGGGGGGCCAAAATTTTAAAATTTTTAAAGAAGTAAACCTGTATACAGGTATTTTCCCATCCAATTTTTTATAACCTTTATTTATAAACAAAAGATATTTCCATACTTTATCATCTCAAAAATTTGGATTTTAAAAATATAGGGCCCAAAATGCATTCATTTGAGAGTTTGGTTGGCGAAAAACGTCAAATAACAAGTTTTTTTACGCATAATTTGCAAATAATATTCTTTTTGGGAATATGTGTTCAAAAAACACACCCCACCGGGTTTAAAGGGTTGTTGGTTTCTGCCATTTTCTTGTAAGGCTTCACCCACGCATCAGAACATCCAGGAGTGTTTGCCCTGCATGAAACTACCAGTGTGCGTGGTGTTGGTTGGGTTGGTGTGGTGGGGTGTTTTGGGGTTTTTCTACGGCCCCCCCTTGAAGAAAGATAATTCCAGGTGATCCAAATGGGGAGAAATATTAATTGAAAACAAATTATTTCCCAATCCAATTAAGGATCAAGTAATTTTCACATAGAATACCAAAAATACGGTTATTTATCGGTTTCCTTGCCCAACGTTGTTAACGGCTAGCTTTTAGCTAGCTTGTTGGTCTCAACTCAGCTTGCTTTAAATTTTAATTGGGAAACGAGATCAGGATCCAAAGCCAAACGTAAATTACCAACTTTGACGTTCAAAGAATTCAAATTTCAATAGAAGTCCTAATGGTTTAAAACAATGCTCTAATTCAATTGCATGGCAGTCAACAATCCCAGTTTCTCAGCACTTTCCCCCCAAAAATGTAAGTCGATTGACCCTTAATTAATTTTTTCCCCCTTGTGTCCCCAACGCCCAAAGAAGCTTTTACTGTGAAAATAAGTAAAACAATTTTAAATTGGAAGAAAGGGAAATATAATTTTATTTGCCCCAAGGTCGCTTAATTTTGGGTGGACTTTTCAAAAAAAAAGAATTTTGCAAAAAAAATGTGGCATTATTGGGTTTCAACCCGATGTGCCCTTTAGAAAGTTGTCTTTAGGAATCCCTTGTTTCAGAAATTATTTCCCACAACCAAGCTTTCAGGGACCAGAGCTGAAGCCGGGGCGAAAGCTTGCAAACTGATGGAAATGGGTTGGCCAATAACTAAATTTAAAAATAAATTTAAACAAAACATGTTACTTTCCTTTTTTCCTTTTAAATTTTCTAAGGAAATATTACCAGGGTGAAATATTTGAGTTCGAGTTAAAATTACCAAATTTAGTCTAAATCCCTCTTTCAATAAAATTTTTTTTGAAAAACATCGGTTTTAACAATAAAATCTTAGATTTTAGATTTTTTGTTATTATTTTAATTTCTTATGTTTTTTCTTTTTTTTTAATTTTGTTTATTTTTTTATTTTTTTTTATTTTTTTTTAGTAGAAATTCGGCCATTTAACTAACTTTATTATAAGAATAGTTTTTATCAGAATATAAAAGGCCAAATTTTACTTTTATCTGTACCAATTAAGAGATGGGTCTCAAGGAGAAAAACATCGGATAAAAATTTTTAAAAATTAAAACATTACACGAGAAAAGGTCTGGTTCCCAAAACCCGAGCCAACACGCAACCCCAAGTACCTAAAAGTCAGTTTGTTCAATTTTTTAAAGCCCGACCATTTCTAATTGGGAATCCCGACCTGATCACCCTAAACAATACATTTAGCTGAATCACCTAATCAAAGGAAACCCAAACCCCCCAAGCAACCGAAAGTCCCCCAGCCTTTAGGTGGGCAAAGTGTATCCGGCGGAAACCTTTGGGGGGTCCTGGGGTTTAACCAAACGATTCCGTGATGTTTCCCTTGGGTTGTCTGGTTCCCTTGTCAGTTCTCAGGAAATTTAAAATCCCCAAGAGGAAACCAATTCTATGTGCACCTGCGTTTTTGGGGCCCCTCTAGGAAGTCTGAACCTGCCCTTTTTGGGGTTTCCTTTGGTGAACTTGATCTGCGTGGATTTCAACAATTTAACGCATTTTCAGGGTAACGGGAATTACGGCTTCTTTTCCATAAACCCTTTTCCATTTACAAACCCCGGTGGGCCAAACCACCCCGGAATACCACTAAGAACCGGAGCGACAAAACCCGTTGACATTTCTCGTGTTCTATATTTTTGGGTTTTTGTCATTTAACGGAAAAATTCTCTTGAATGGATTACACTGTGGGAAAAGGCCCGGGAGGGCATCCTGTTTGGCACGGCATAAAAATTTGAAAAGTGTATAAATTGCAGGGTCCAACTGGCCCCGGCTGACGGGATGGCCTCTGGAACTCCCGAGAAACCCCAAATCACCCCGTCAGCCCGGTTAGGCCCCGGGCCACTCATGAGACACCCGACCAACTGGTGCTGCAGAAGGGAACTTCCGAGAAAACTTGGGAACCATACCTTGGGGGAAGGGGAAAACCGGGGGAGCAAACGGTTGGGCAAAAAGACCAGGCTTCCCTGGGGGGGGGGTTTTTTAGACTGAAACCGCCCTTTTTCCCCCGGGGCCCCCCTCCGGGGGCTTGGGGCCCCCCGGGGGAAACAGAAAACCACGCTGTCTCCCCCCCCTTAAAATGTTATTTTTTTTCCCCTTGTGGGGAAAAATAAAACCCCCCAAAATGGTGGGGTCTTTTTGTGAATTTTTCCCCCAAAAAATACAGGGGGCCCTTTTCCCCCGGCATTTTTTTGGGTGCCTTTCTCCTTACCCCCCCCTTTGCGGGTCCTTACCCCAAAATCCCCCCAAGCCCAATTTTATGTGGCCGGGTTTTCCCTGGGGGAGCTGTTGGGCCTTTTTACCCCAGATTTAAAAGCTAGAAAAGGCTTTTTGAAAAGGGTTTTTTAAAATCTTAAAAAACAAAAAACCGGGGAAAGTCCCAAAAACAATACAACCCAAAAGGGGGGGAAAAAAAACCCACCGGGGGGGGCCCTTTTAAACCCCAACGAAAGGGCCATGCCTCGAGGGGGGAATCACCCCCGGAAACCAAAATAAAACCTTAAAAATAGTTTTAAAGATTTTCCCCCAAAAAACCCCCTTAAGGGGGGGTAATCCCCCCCCAATGGTATGGGAAAACCCCTTTTTTTTGGGGGGGTCCGGTGGGTTTAGAAATTTCCCCCCAACCCCCCAAAAAAAACAAAAGGTAAGGGGGCTGAATATGACAGTGGAAAATGAAACTTTTACAGGGCCGGGTGTTTTTAGGCCCTTTAAAGGAAAAAGAACCCAAAAAATTTTTCCTAAAACCCTTTTTTTCCCTAAATGTAAATTTATCCCTTCGTTAAAAGCCCAACCTCACAAATAATTTTAGTTTTTAATGGGGTTTCCCCTTTTTAAAAAAAATTTTTCCCTGAAGTTAACCAAGGGCCATTTTTTTCCATTTTTAACAAGTCCTGTCCGTTTTGCCCGAGAAAATTTGGGGAAAATTTTAAATTTAAAAAAATTTTTTGGGTTTTGGGGCTTCTTCTTAAATTTTTTTTTAACCCCCCTTTTTTTTTGGGGAAAAAATTTATAAAAATTTTTAAAATACGAAATAGTTTTTAAGGTTTTAAAAAAATCTAAAGTTCCCCCAATTTTAAATTTCCCGGGAGGGGTAAGGGGTGAAAAACAGGGGGGGGGGGGGGGGAGGGGGGGGGGGGGTGAGAAATTGCTCTTAAAATTAAATTAAGTTAATTAAAACATTTGTCTTTTGCCGCCTAATTGAAAGTGCCTTTAATGCAGGAGTAAAACTTTTAAGTGTTTTTCCGCAAACCCAAATTTTAAATTCAGTTTCCTTTGGGGCTTTTTAAAATTTGTTTAAACCCAAACCAACCGGGTTTCAGAAATTTTTTTGAATGAAAAATTATCCAAAGCCTTCGAAAATAAGTTTTTTGTTCAGACGAAAAAAAGGCGTGAAGTATTTTATGAATCCTGCTTTGTAAGGTTATAAACGGCGTCTGAAAATTTCAGGGATTTGAAAAGTTTCAAATAAGTTAGGGAATTTATTCGGTTGGTAATATTATTATTAGAATTTTTTTAAGGAGAAAAATACCAAAAAAAAGGAAAATTGTCTTGGGGAAAGAACAAACAAAGAAGGGGTTCCCAAAATTTCAAGAATCCAAACCCAAAATATAAATTGAGGAAGGGTTTTAAAAAAAGGAAGGGTTTAAAAACCCTTTTTAAGTACAATTTAAAAATTTTTTGAAAAATTGATTAAATTCATTAAAAAAAAAAAAATGTTAAATTTTTAGAAAAAATATTTACTGGGTAAACCATTCCCTCCCCTTATTTTTCCACAAAAAAACCCAAAAAAAACCCCCTTTTTTTCTTCCCCTTCAAAAAAAAAAAAAAATTTTTCCCCCATCCCCCCCTTTTCAAAAATTTCCCCCCCCCCAAAAATAAAACCCTTTAAAATTTTTTTTAAATTAATTTCCAAAAATTTTAAAAAACCTTTAAAAAATTTTTTCAAAAAAAAATTTTTAAAAAAT
>JAGTTL010001562.1:0-13302 GCA_036851935.1 Coregonus suidteri | reverse complement strand
CCCAGATGCTTTTTTCTGATTTTTTTTTTTTTAAACCATTTTTTTGGGGTTGGGGCCAGGTACTGTTTTTTTGGTGTACCCTGGGGGTTAAAAATCTGTCTCCTTACCCCCCAAATGTCCCTGGGATACCCTTTTTCTGCCCTCTGAGTCTATCTGATATGTTATGAGAAGTCCCCCGGGGCCCCTTTTGTCTTGTGTAGGGCCCGGGATGCCTGTCCCCCTGGAAAACAATTGGGGACAAAAGCCCCCGGCAAAATAAGGGAAAAGGGCCCCCCCCCTGTCTGTGCCCCAAAAAAAAGGGGAATAGAAAAACCCACCCCCAGGGGAAAAAATTTTAGGAGCACGGGGAAAACCCCTATTCATCTGTGCTTTATTTTCTGCTTCAAATAATACCGGGGGCCTTCGAAAGTATTCCCCCCCTTGGGGACTTTTTTTCCCACATTTTTTGTTTTTTTTTCCCCAATTTTTTCTAAATTGATTTATTTTCCCCCCCCATCTACAAAATAAATACGCATAAGGAAAAGTAAAACGTTTTTTAGATATTTTAGCAAATTTTAAAAAAATAAAAAAACCCATGAAAATCCTTTTTTACTAAGTTTTCACACCACTCATCAAATTTTTTTTAAAAACCCCCTTGGGGGCCGCCTTACAGCTGTGGTCTTTCCCCCGGGAATCTTAAGGAGCTTTCCCCACCGGGGATTGTGCAACATTTCCCCACATTTTTTTTTTAAAAAAGGATTAATGGATTCCCCTCGGGATTTTTTTCCCCCTAAAAGGTTTTTTTTCCCCCAAGGATTTTTTCCCTTGCTTTACTTTTTCCGTTTTTTTTTTTTTTTCCTAAAAAAAATTTTCCCAGTTCCTTTAAAATTTTTAAAAAGCATGCCCCAAAAACCCCATGATGCCACCCCACCCACTTTGGTTTTTAAAAAAATTTTGAGGGGGGTGCTCATTTTTATGTTTTTTGTACAGGGGGGGGAAAAAAGTATTTTTAGTCCCCCCCCAAATTTTGGGGGCAAGTTTTTTCCCCCTTTTAAAAAAAGGTTTGAGAGAGGCCTTAATTTTTCATCTTTAAGGGTACACGTCAACATGAACAGACCAAATTGAGAAAAAAATCCAAAAAAAATCACTTGGGAGGGTTTTTTTTAATTAATTTTTTTTGGGCAATTTTTATGGGGGGAAAAAAAATATTTGATCACTACAAAAAAAAGCCCAAGATTTTCTGGGCTCCCCCACAGACCTTAAACTTTTTTTTAAAAGAGGTCCTCTGTCCCTCCCTTCTTTTTTCCCTTTGTTAAAAAATGGCCCCTTTTTGAACTTGTTTTCAGCACAAGAAGGGTGGGGCAAAATCCGAACCCAACGGGGGGCCCCCATTTTGAATGCCTGCAAAGTGGGCCCCAAAGTAAAAAAGCCTACCATCATAACCCCCTACCCCGCCGGGGGGACTTCAATTTTCCTGGCAGTGGCCAGACGGCCCCCCCCCCTGCTTTAAACCCATTTACGGGCCCCCCGGGGCCCCTTTTTGGTAATTTTTTTGTAGGTGTTTTTTTTGGGGGATGACCCCGAAAAAGGATTGGGAAAAATGATTGGTAAGTAAAACCCCAAAATAAAAACTTTTTTGGTTTTAAAAAAAAAATTTTCCCGCGGGGGTTTTTTGGGAGGGACAAAGAATGCTGATTGCTCCAAAGAACCCATACCTACTGTAAATGGGGGTAAAAAACCATGTTTTTTGGGGGCCCTTTTTTTTTTTCCCTGCAAGGGGGGGCCGGGGGACGACTGACCCGTGTAAAGGAAAAGAATGAAGGGGGGGCCCATGTATGGGTGAGATTTTTGAGTGAAAAAAACCTCCTTCCATCAGCAAGGGCATTGAAGATGAAAACTGGCGGGGGTCTTTTCCCCCTCCCAATGAATCCCAAAAAAAAAACCCGCCCGGGGGCCCAAAAGGAGTGGGCTTCGAAAAGAGCATTTCAAGGACCTGGAGGGGGCCCCCCCGGGTCTCCAAATTTTTCAACCCCCATAGACAATTTTTTTGGGGGGGGGGATTTTTTAAAAAGTCCGTGTTTTCCCCCCACGCCAGCCCAAAACATCCCCCTAGGGGGAGAATCTCTGGAAATGGGAAAAACTCCCAAAAAAACAGTGGGGAAAAAAACCCTTTGAAGACTTACAAAAAAAGGGGTTTTTGGACCTGTGTCATTGCCAACAAAGGGAATAAACAAAAAGTTTGGGGGAAAAATTTTTTGTTTTTACCAAATTTTACTTTTTTTTTTCCCCCCAAAATTTTTTGCAAAATATTTTTTCCCAAAAAAAAACCCTACAATGGTGATTTTCGGGGTTTTTTTTTTTTTTTCCTCTTTTTTTTGTCTGTCCAATTTTTTTTACGTGTCCCCTATGATAAAAAATTTACAGGCCCCCCCCTTCTTTTTTTTTTGTGGGAGAATTTTTGCACAATTTGGGGGCCCCGACTAAATTACTTTTTTTTCCCCACGGGTTTGGGTTTTTGCCCCAAAAACAAAAATTTTTTTATTCAGGAAAAAAAATTAAATTGCTTTGCCCACAATTTTTTTTTTTTTCTGTACGGCCCCCCTTATTTCACTCTATCCATTTTTTAGTATTTTGGGAGAAAACTAAAATTTTTGTTAACCCCACCTCATTTTTTTTTTCCTGAAAAAACTGTTTTTTTTAATTTCCCCTTTTTGTAAAAAATCCCTAAGGGGTTTTTTTCCTTTCCTCTCCGGAAAACTAAAGTTTTAGGAAGGACCCCCTTGTTTTTCTTTGTAGTGAGGGGGGTTTTTAATTGGGTTTACCCCATCCAATAAAAACTTCCACCCCAGCTTCCAAAGAGATTTTCAAACCCCTGCTTCTTTTTTTATTACCAATTAGGTCCCCCTCCTTTGCGGGCATTGAAAAAATTTCCCCCCCGGGCCCCCCCCTTTGTGGTTAAAATTTTTTTTTTGTTTTTAAATTTCCCCCTGCTTGCTGGGGGGGACCTTACGAAAAAATTTTGGTTGGGGGGGGTAAAGGAGATGAGGGAATTTTTACATAAATCTTTTTAAACACTTTTTGGGCCACGAGGTTTCCCGATAAAACCCCCCCCCCTCCTTGGGGTTTTCTTCTATCCCTTTTTTTTGGGGGGCATTTTTTTTTTCATGCCCCAAAAAAAACCCTTTTTAAGGGTTCCCCTTCAAAAAAAAAAACTTTGGGATCTTAAAATCCCCCCTTTTTTTGAACCCCTAATTTTTTGAGTTGGAGGATTGGGGAGCTATGTAACAGTATGTAACAGGGTGGCAATTTTGGGGGCAAACAAGATGCTCCAAAAATCCCCCCTTTCAAGAAAAAACAATTGGGAGGAACAGCGGGACAAAAAAAAGGGGGTTTTTTTGGGGAGTAGATGCCCCGGGGGGGGGCCCCCCAGAAGGATATGGGGAATAAAATTTTAAAAATTGTTTTTTTTGTTTTGTTTCTGTTTCCCCCCCCTTTATGGGTATAGGTTTTTACAAGACAAGTACCTCTCACACCCCCATGATATCACCTAAAGTTTAAAAATCAATTTTTTTTTTCGGGAAAAGAATTAAAGAAAAAACTGTAAAAGTAAAATTGGACGAAAAAATGTCATTTTTTTAAACATTTTTTTTTTTCATTAAATCTTCCCCCAAAAAAAAAAAAATGTACCCCCCTAGAAAAATGATTTAGGGTAAAAAAAAAGTTGGGGGAAAATTTTAAAAACCAAAATGCAGCCAACAAAGTGTTTTTTTTTGGGAAGGTTTTGGTTTTTTTTCCCCTTACTTTTTTTTCAAGTTGGACAGCTTGTGATTCCCCCCCAGACCTAAAAGGGGGCCCCCCAGGGGGAAGAAGGGGGGAAATTCCCTGGAAAGCCAAAGCACTTTTTATTTTTTTCCCTGCGGCCAATTTGGAAGAACTCCAAGGCCACTATGAGTTACGAGGATCGAGACAAGCGGGGGATGATATCCCCCCCTGTTTTGTAAAAAGGGCTTTTCTATCCCCCCTTCCTTCGTTTTTGTTAAACAATCCCCTTTGGGGGTTTTTTGGGGACAGCTCCTCCCTACTTTTTTTTTGTATCCGGGGACAAAAAAATTTTTCAGTACAAAAAAATAGAATTTCCTCCCGGGGAAAAACCCCCTTTTTCAACAGGGTTTTAAAAAACTCAACTAAATTTTGTCCCCCCTTTATGTTTTTAAAAAAAACCTTTTTATTAAATAACTTTAATTTTTAAATAATACTTTTTTTTTCTCTGGGAATCAGGTTTTTCCCCATAAACCCCCTTCTCTCGGGTTTTTTTTTTTTCATAGTGGGGGCCCAATTCAAATCAAAGTGGTGGGGGGGAAATGGCTTAAAACAAAAGTGTGGGGCCTTTGGCCGACGAAAAATTTTTTTTTTTAAAAAAAAAATTAATTTTTTGGTCGGAAAAAGGGAAACTTAAAAAACGGGATTTACTATGCCCCAATGATTTTTATTCCTATAAAAAATATTACTCTTCTCAAGCCTTATTTGGGGAACAAAACAACTTGGGCTTGGGTCTTGAGCAAAATGTAAAGGTAATCCCTTCCCAGGAATTTAAAAATGGGGGAAAGCAAATTTTTTCCAGTCAAAGATTGGTTTTTTTGTTGTTTCCCCACCTCCACCTTCCCTGTGCTTCAAACGACCCCCCAAAACTCCCCCAAAAAAAACAAACTGCCTTCCCCCTGGGGCTTGTGAGGCCTACCTCTCCAGAAACTTCCCTTCAAGTGTTTGGAAAAAAACAGGAAACACAGACCGGGTGGACGTCTCTTGGGGGAGGGGTTGGCCCACCTTCCTCACGCCCCATAAACCATATATAGTCTTTATCAAACGGTAAAATGGTCTTGGAATTCAGGGCGAACATCCGCCGAGGAGGAAAAAAGCCATAAAAAAAAAAGGGTACAGGGGGGGGGGGGGACCCCCGCGAAAAAAGAGAAAAGCAGCTGGGCGTTCGTTTTTCCCCAAAAAAAAGGGGCCATTTTGGTAATCCATGGGGAATTTTCCAGTAAAAAAACTTTACTCTGCTTAGCACATATTTGGACAAAGGTAGGTTAACCAAGGGTGGGTCGGCCTCGAAGCTTTGGCATACAACATCTTTCAAGTTCAGTTTGTTGGTGTTTCCAAGTGGACCGCGCGGAGCTTTGCTTCAGTGTTTTTTACTTTCCCAAAGGTTTTGTTTTTTGTTCAGTTGGTGAGGGGGGCCCACCCCAAACAACCAAACAGCAGCCTGGGGGGTGGGGGGTGGGACCGCCATCCAAGAAGGGAAAGTATGCCCAGGGTGGCTTAAAGCTAAGGGTGGGGACAAGGAGGAAATGGCCTTTGGGACCAGAAAGGCTGGAAGGGGAGCTGGGAGGGGAGGGGTGACAAAAAAAGGCAGCGGGAAGGGACAAGAAAGGGCAAACAACAAGGGGGTCCCGGCAATTCCATAGAGAAAAAACTCGGTGTTTCGGTTTTCTTATTTTGCGCACGGGTTTTTTGCCATTTGGGGGGCCAACTGTGGCGTCACAATGGTTTTGGGGGCACGGGAGTTTTGCTTTGGGGAAGGGCGTTCTCTCCTCTTCCTCGATATGATTAAATTTTTAAGGTTTTTCAAAAGATTGGATGAAGAGTTTATGGAGGATCCAAGTATTGATTGTTGTATTTTTAATTCGTAATTGGGGGAAATTATATTTTGTTTTGGCGGCGTGGGTGAACCAATGTTTTTTTATTCTTGGGGGGACTCCAGGGAGGTTTAGAAAAAACGTTATTGTTTTTTTGGTCGGGATTTTTTAATAAAATTCACTGCGTTTATTTGGCCGTGTGAGATATTAGCCTTTTAGATTATATATGTTTTTTTTTTAACCATTAAAAAAAACCTGAATAAGCCGTAGTTCTATTGGGATTTAACGTTTATTGGGGGGCCACTTTCTTATTGTTGTGAGTGGAATTGTGGTAATAATAATGGACAATTAAAAATAACTTGGTCCCACAGGTGGGGGTGGGGGGTGTGGAATTCTAAGGGTGGAACGATTATTCACGAGACGCATTTGTAAGTGTTTGCCTGTTTTTCCATTAAACCTCTTGGGCTTTTGTTTTTTCCTTCCCTTTTTTGGTCTGTTTTCTGGGGCTGTGCCGTTTTCCCCGGGCGCCCCTCCCGGCTGGTGCTTCATTGCTGCCCTTCAGTGGCCCCACCACAACCCCAATTGGGGGGGGGGGACTGAATTGGATAATTCTTCCAACCCAACTTATTTCCCAGCGTTGGGGAGGATGGACCTGGTAAGCCCCCGCTGCAGGAAAGAAAAAAGCTGAAAGGGGGAACAGAGGGATTGAGTTGGACCAAAGTTTTACTCTTGAGGTGTTTCTTCTTAAAAGGGGGGGATTGGCCCAGGGGAGGAAAAAACTTTGGGGAAACTCGCTGGAGGGAAGAAAGTGGGCCCACAGATGTAAGGTTTTGAGAAGGGGCCCCGCGTTGGGCCATTAAAACTGTCCGAAGTTGTTAGGGTGGGGGGGCGGGTCCGGGGGGTGCCACAACAACAAAATCTGCTAACATTGAACCTTCAAAAACATAACATATTACATATTTTAAAAGTTTAGGATTAATTTTATTTTATTTTCTAAGTTCGGAAAAATGGGGTGGGTCTACACAATTGTTATGGTTAAAGACCTTGCGTCTTCCCATTAAGCTAAAAAACCATTTAAGGGGCATTGCCACATTGGGCGGGGGGGGCAATTTATTTTTTTTACACGTGTTCATGGAAAACCAAAAATAAGGGGGGGACTGAGTAAGGGGACCAAACTGGTGGCCTAAAAAAGTTGTGTCCTTGTTGTTGCCACCCTCCTTCGGGAAAAGGATCCAGGCAAGGAAGGTTTAAAAAAAATTTAGCTGTGTGCTTTATTATGGGCCAAGTTACACGCTGGGACAAGGGTTTTAAGGCAGTGCAAAACATTGTGCACCCCCGCAAACCTTGTGGGTTAAAAATGGGGGTGCCGTTTTTTTATAGGGAATTTCAGTTAAAAAGTTTGGTGGGAAAAAGTTTTTTGAATATTTTTAAATAGATTTAACTTTTGTTTAGATTTTATGAGGGTTTGCCATTTACAATTATAATTAATTTTCACCCGGTCAAAATGGAAACCGTTTTTACTTCTTCCTTTTTTATTGGAGGAAATGTGTAGGGGACCCGGCCCCCAATAACATCATAAAACGTTTTGTTTTTTTCCTTATTAGGGAAAATTGCATTTCTTAGATTATTTTTTATTGGGGTCAGTTTAGGAAAAGAAACACCAAAATGATGGATTTGATTAGTAATTATTTAGTTAAAAAAAAAAAATATTTATACAAAAAAATTGTTACAAAGAAAATAAAAATTACTTTAAGTTTGGCCTAATAACAGTGAGGGGAAAAAAAAAAAAAGTATTGATCCTCCTTGCTGGAATTTTTTTGTAACGAAATTTTGCCCACTGGGACAAAGAAAATGTATCAAGGTTCTTATAAATTTTAATGGGTAGGGTTTATTTGAAACAGGTTAGGGGGGGTGGAGTGGGGGGACAAGAATAAACCCATCAACCAAAAAATGTCCTGGGAAAAAAAAAACCGGGACCATTTTTGGCAAAAATTTTATTTAAAAAATTGATTTGCATTTTAAAATTAGGGAGGAAAAATAAAGGGTATTTGGGACACCCCCCCTCAATGAGAAAACGGTGAGTGGGGAAAATTCAGCCCAGAAAAAACTTTACCCCAACGGGGGAGGATCTTGTTCATATGGATCTCCAAGGCAGCTTTGGGGGGGACCATAGTGTCCCACCAACCAAGAAAAAAAAAAAACATTTGGTACACAAAACTACGGGTGCCCCCCGTTGTTGAAAAAGGACCTGAAAATCCTGCAGTCGCCCCGCCGCCCACGCCAAGGTTCCACCCCCCCTGCCTCATAAAGCAACGTAAATACAGGGGTCCCGTCCCCCCCACACTGAAAGAAGTTTGCCAATGAAACAATCCCTGGAAAAAAGGATTTTTCCCAGGAGGAAAGAACCTGGGTGAAAGTGGGGGTTTTGTGGTTCCCCAGAATTGAGGACCCAAAAAAAATTCCGAGCCTTCTTTTGGCCAAACAATCCACAACCTTACTTTCGTCCGTGGTTTTGGAGGGGAGGAAAGGGGGACATGCTGCCTAAATGGAACCCCCCAACGAACAAAAAAACCATTCCCCCACCCCGTCCCCCTCCAAAACATGGGAAGGTTTGGAGGAAACATTAAAATGCTTTTGGGGGGTGGGTTTTTTTCCTCCCTAAGGGGGAAACAAAAGGAAACCAAACTTCCCAACCTTCACCCGGCATCAAAGGGGACGATGGACGGGGGCCATGTGACCCGTCAAATCTTGGGTTGAGAAACCTTGTGTGCCCTTCCCTCAGGGCCCAGAGGCATTTGGGGAAAAAAATGGGGGTCGTGGTAATGGGTATTTTCCCAGGGCAGTGGGTGAACAATGACCCCCCAAAAATACACACGGCCCCCAAGGCAAACAAAAGGGAGTGGCTCCAAGAAGAACGGACATAAGGTTCACCTGGGAGTGGGGAGGCCTACAAGGCCAACAGTCTTCCAGGGACCTTAAATTCATTAGGGGTGAAAAATCTGTGTGGGATGGATCTGGAAAGGTTTTTCCGAGTTGCCAACAAAAAAAAACGTTGCCAGCCTCGGAACACCTTACAATTGAACTTGGAGAAGGATCTGGCAGAGAGGAGTGGAAACAAAAAAATCCCCTCCCTTGAGGGGACGTGTTTGGCAAAAAACATGGTGGGGCCCAAAAACTACAACAAACGTCTGAAACCCTCTGTGATTTGCCAAACCAAAGGGTATTTTGCCCAACCAAAAGTTGTTACTAAGGTCCATTGTTTTGCAAAAGGAGGGGGTCAAATTTACTTATTTTTTCCCTTCCTAAAAATGCCCCAAAATCCCAATTTATGAAAACATTTTTTGACCATGTTTGCGTTTTGTGTTTTCTGGTTCTCTCCCACCCCCCACTGTTCAAAAATAAAAAAAACATACCATTAAAAAAAAATTAATTTCGGGGGGGGTACTGATCATGTCTTTGGTCAGTGGGCCAAACGTTTTACAAAAATCAGCAGGGGGGGGGGGAATTTCAAATAACCTTTTTTCCCTCACCCACTGGTAAGGGGGTCTATTCAATATTATGGAATTGGGGAATAATTTCATTGTTACTTTTTGGCACCAATTTGGTATGAGGGGGATATCTTTCCAAAATGAAAATTTTGAATAATCTTTAAAAAAAAGGGGGGGGTACCCATTTTTAAATGTTTAATTTTTAAAAAAACGGTTATTTATGGGTTTTTAAAAATTCCCCCTTCAATAATAAATTTTAACCAAGATTGGCGGCCAATCAACCAAAAGCAACCACAAGGGTCATTTCGAGAGCCCTATAACAGGGGGGGGGAGGGGGGCATTATAGGCTTAATGGGCCAAATGAAAAAAGTCAATCATGGGGGGGGACAATAGTCAAATATTAATCTCACTACGATACAAATAAATAAAAACAAAAACCTTATTTAACAGGGGGGGGAAGGGATGTCCGGGAGGATATTTTGGGAGGGGAACCCAAATTTTTTGCCGCCAAATGGGGGTTGGAAACTGTTGTTCCCTTCCGGTGTCTTTTTTAGCGCACGCCCACCCCCCCCCAGGTAGCGGGTAAAAAAAAAAAAAAACAAGGGACGGGAGGAGTTTTTTTTTCGAAAACCCCCCGGGCATCTTTTTTGGGCGGGTTTTTTTTTTCTGGCCCGAAAAAAAAAACCGTTAAAAAAAAAGGCGAAAAGGAAAAAAGAAAATAGGCAGAAAAAACCCAAAGCGAAAGGGGCCCCGGGGCTAAAACGCCCCCCCGCGGGGGAAGCGTAAAAAAAGGAAAATAAAAACACTACAAGAGCAGGGCAAAGACGGTGCAGAAGGTTTTTCGGGCAGAGAGGGCTGCAGAAGGGAACGGGGGTCGGGGGAAAGGGGGACCCCGGGGGAATTCCGAAAACCCCCCCTACCCTAAAAATTTTAAGGAAAAAATTGTCTGCAGTAGGGGCCTTGACGACAGTATTAGAAACACATTTATAAACAGCTTTGGTAGAACGATAGCCCCAGAATAGGGGATTTTTTTTTTTACAGTGCAAAAAAAAATATAAGGTTTTTCGCATGTGATCCCGCAAAAAAAGGAAAATTGAAAAAAAGGGAAAGGAAAAAAAAGTTTTTTAAGGGTAAAAAACGTGCCCGGGGGGCGGGGGCTTCCAAAATAAACCAATTAGCCAAGGTGCTGCAGTTTCAGCAGGGGCCCCCAGTCTAGTCCGTTTTCAAAACACTATCATTCCCTTTATGCCCTCCTGTAATTTTACATCCTTTTTTACATAGTAGGCATCTTATTTTTTAATTGGTCATGCCTTCCAACATACCAATCAGGCCTATATAAAAATGTTGTTTAAAAATTTTTTTTGTAATGATATTAATGGGAGTTTAGGATGGAATTAAGCATGGTCTGGGCCCTTAAACCCTTTCCCTCCATTTAAATCTTAGTCCCCCCCATAGTGTTAAAAAAACCCCCCAAGAGGTTGTCCAAAAATGCCCCCCCAACCCCCCTCCATTCCCATACCCCACCCCCCTTCCTCCAGAAAAATGTATCGGGTGGAAATTAGGGGAAAGGGAAATTTTTGACCTTTGGGAGTGTGCAACGGGGGGTTTGGGGGGGGGGGGAAAAAAAAAACCCCAAATTGGGTTTGGGGGGGTTTTTTTTTTTTTTGGTTTTTTTCCCCAAAGGGGTTTTGTCCCTCTTTTTTGGGCCCCAGTTTTTTTGACTGTACCCCTTTTTCCCCCGGGAACAAAAACGAAACCCAAAAAAAAAAAAAAGGGGTTTTGGAGGAGGATTTTTTTGGAAAGGGTGCTCAAAAAAGGGGTCGGGGCCCCCCACCCCTTTTGACAAAGGGTTTGGGGGGGAAAGGCCCCTGAAAAAGGCTGCTAAATGAGGGGGGCCAAAGAGGGGGGGGAGAAAGAAAATTTCCAAAAAAGCCCCTAAAGACTCTTTTTTATCAAAAAGAAAACCCCCCTTTTTTTTTAGAAAAAAAAAAAGGGGGGGTTTTTCTAAAAACCCAAAAAAAAAGGGGTTTTTTTGGTTGGGGGGCCCCCCTTTTAAGGGAAAAAAACCCCTTTAAAAAAAACCCCCCCTTTTTGGGTTTCCAATTAAAAAAACCCCCCTTTCCCCCCCAAAAAGAGGGATTTTTAAAATTGGGAAAAACCAAAAAAATTAATTTTTTTTCCCTCCCAAGGGAAAACCAAAAAAAGGGTTTTTTTTCCCCCGGGAAAACCAAAAAAAGGGGCCCCCTAGGGGAAAAACGGCCCCAGAACCCCCTTTTTTTGGGAAACCAATTTTTTTTTTAAAAGGGGTTTTAAAAGACCCCAAAAGACATCATCAGCCCCGTCACCCCCCTTCACCCTAAAAACCCCCAAGCCCCCAAATCCAAAAAACCCCAAACCCCCATATGGGAGGACCCCCCCAGCCCAAATCCACATAAAACCAAAAAGTAAAAAACCCTTTCCCACTAAAAAAAAATTTTTTTAAATTTTAATGAAGGGTTTTTTTAAAAAAAATTTTTGAAAAAAATTTTTTTCCCCGGGGCAGAAAAGTTTTAGGGGCCCCTTCCCCGGAAAAAAAACAGGCCCCCCTTGGGAAAAATGGTGCCCCAATTTTTTTTAAAAAACGAAAAATTCCTTTTTTTTAAAATATAAAAATTTTTTTTTGAAACCCCCCCTGAAAAAAAAAAAAAAAAAAACATCGGGGCCAAAATTCCCCCTTTTTAGGGAATATTTTATGGGTTATAAAAATTTCCAAATTTTCCCGGTAAAAAATATGGGGGAAAACTTTTTGTAATTTGGTTTTTAAGACCCCCTTTTCCAATCCCTTTCCCCAGCCCAACTTGAAAAATGCCCCCTCCCTACCCCCCTAAACATATTTTCCCCCCCCCCTTTTATTTTCCCCGGTCCCCCCCCAGGGGAAAAATAAAAGGTTTAATTAAAAAAAACGGGGGAAACAAAGGGAAAAAAAAGAGAAGAGGGAAACCCTACGGAAAGTTTTTCCACCCAAAAAGGGGCCCCCAAGCAATCCCCCTGAGGGGTGACAAAAACAACGAAAAAGGTAAAATTTTTTTCCCTTACTTTTCCCCTTAGGCGCTCTTTTTTAATTTTGGCTTTTTTTTCAGGTTCCCCCTTTTTTGGTGGGGGTTGTGGGTGGGTGTGTGGGGGTGTGTGGGGGGGGTGTGGGGTGGGGGTTTTTTGGGTTTGGGGGGTTTGTGCGGGGGGTTTTGGGGGGAAAAATGCCCCAAAATAAGCCCCCTGTAAAAATAAAAACTAAACATAGAACATTTTGATTGCCTTGGTCACCAAAATTTGGAAAAAACTGATTGTTTTTTCCCCTATTATGGGTAAAAAACAGGCCCCCCCGGGCCCGTAACGGCCCCATCATTGAGAAGTGAGGGAAAAGTAAGAGGACCGCGCTTGAGCTGTCCCGGGGAAGGGAAAAGAAAATTTTTTGGGAACCAGCCCCCCAAAAAATACAAAAAATTTTTAACTGTTTTTGGAGACAACCTACTTTTTTTTTACTTTTAAATTTTTACGTTTTTAAAACCCGGGGTTTAAAACCCCCTTTTTTTCCCCCCCCCCCCGTCGGCCTCCTCTTGGCTTTTTTGGGGTTTTCCCCCCCCCCCCCTCTTTTTTTTCCCTTCAAAAAAATACCAAAAAAACCCACAAATGCCCTGAGGCTAGAGGAAGATTTTTAAAAAACCCCGTCCAAAAACACCAGCCCCTTTTGAGGCTTCAGGCAGAAAAAAGGTGGGGTTTCTGTTTAGACAGGGGTAGGGCCCCCCTTTTGGGTTTTGTTGCAGGCAGGGTTTTACCCCCCATTGCCCTAGTATACCCCAAAAAGGATAAAGTTGGGGTAACTCTATTGAGAAAGGCCCCCCCCCTTTTTTTTTCCCCTTTTTTATCCATTGAACCTTTTTTAAATTTTGGGGAAAGCGTTGTGAGATGGCCCTCCCCCTTGCCCCTGCCGCTCCACTATTCCCCCCCCTCAGTCCCCAACAAAGGGGGAAAATTTTACGAGGAGGATCAAGGTTTTCTAAACAAAAACAAACAAAAGGGGTGATTTTCCCTTTTAGCTAGCAATTTTTACCCCCCCGGTTTCCCTATTCCTTTACCAAGTGGGACATTAGCGGTTAGATTTAGCCATGGTCTTCGATAAAGTAAAAACCCCATAGAAAGGGTGGAGGGACCCCCCCCCAGCCCCA
>JAGTTL010001561.1:0-13306 GCA_036851935.1 Coregonus suidteri | reverse complement strand
CCGGCCCCCGGATGATTTTTGATGATTTTTTTATACAAATGCCTGCATTTTTAAATAAAAAAACTGCTGTTCCAAATTGCGTCCATGATGGCGAAATAGAAAATTGCGTTAACAAGCAAACTGTTTATACCGGGCGACCCAAGTGGGCCCAAAGCACGTGAGAAATGAGCTACTTTTTTTTTGCCCCGATATTTTTACGGTTCTCCCTTTTAACATTATTTGCTTTGGCCCCCTCTTCCCCCAATATTCCTGTCAAAAAGAGAAAGTGGACGCAGAGTGCAAGTTTTTTCCAAAAAAATGGTCATCCATTTAATCACGGTTTGAAGGGGAAAACTGTATTTTGGGTGTTCAAGCTGTTGCAGTGCTGAAAAAAATTTAGCTTCGTCGCCACTATGTGAGTCTTAGCCGACAAATTGACAATTTTAAAGGACAGCGGAATGAGAGAAGGTTAAATGAACTTTTGCGGGTTGAAGAACGCATCTGGTTTACTCCAGCGAGCATCATGCGCTGCAGTGAAAGCTAGCTACCCATTGCTAATGAATCGCGGGGTTCAAAACATTTATGGGGTAATTTGAAAAAATCAGGATAAAGGCGCGGAGATTGTGTGCCTGAAAAGGGGCAGGTTTTAAAATATCACCCTGACAAGAAAAACATTTGAGACGGATTTCCGATCTTTCAGGGATTTGGACAGCCAGTTGAAGAAAAAAGTAAAGTCATTTATTGCTTTTCGGTTCAATTGTAAAAGCACGGACTTTACAGATTTGCACAACGCCAATTTTTTTCATCCGCGGGATTGATGCACATTGGCCCTCACCGGGAGTTCGTGGAGTTTGGGGCCCTGAAGATACAACGACAGCAGCTGATATTTTTACCGCACCGCGGCGCGCTGGCAGGTCGGAGTGAAATGGTCCCGCACTGTCAGCGGCTAAGATGGGACCCCCAAGATCGGGAAAAAAAACAGGGGTTGTGACAAATTCAGAGAGAAAGTGCAATCTGCAAATGGAGGACGTGATTTTTGACTTTTCACTGTATTTTGCACCAGGAGGCTTTGTGTTGCAAGTCATTAAAGATGGATAACTCATGAAGGTGGTCATCCAAACTGTTAATTTCCATCCGATCCAGAAGCCTGAATCACCGTCAGTTTGACAGCCTTCTCAGAAGAAAGACCACATCTATGGCCTGCCATATCCACACTGAGGAGAGATGGGTTAAGCCGAGGTGTCTGTTCTGAGGTGTTTCTTTGGACCTCTATACCAGGCCGGTGTCAGAGGAAGGCCCTCAAATTGTTTCAAAGACGCCAGTTCACTCCTAGTCATAGACTGTTCTCTCTGCTTACCCCGCACGGCAACGGTACCTGAAGTGCCAAGTCTAGGTTCAAAAAGATTCGCAACAGCTTCTACCCCCCAAGCCATAAGACTCCTGAACAGCTAATCATGGCTACCCGGACTGCTTTGGCACGGCCACCAACCCCATCCTTTTTAACCGCTGCTAGGACTAACTCTGTTAGTGTTTATGCATCAGTCACTTTAACGCTAACCCTACATGTACATAATTCTTACCTCACTTACTTCCTCAACTAGCCTGGCCCCCCGCACGTTGACTATGCAACGGTACCCCCCTGTATATATAGCCTCCCTACTGTCAGCTTTATTCCTATTGTATATATATCCTCCACTACTGTCACTTTTATTTTTACTTCTTGTCTCTTTTTTCTCCAACCCTTTTTTGGTTGTTGTTTTTTATCTTACCTTTTTTGTTTAAAATAAGGTGCACTGTTGTTTCATTGCTGTAAGTAAGTCATTTCACTGTAATTTCTGCACATGTTGTATTCGGCGCGATGTCGACCAATAAAATTTGATTTGATTTGATATTGATTTGATTTCCGAGAGAAATTGAACAGTTTTCATAGGAAGAAAAGGGCAAACCAGTGTTCGAATTTCATTCCGCAGAAATAGATGCCGGGGGGGGAAAGAGCCGGACCTTTCATTTGTGGTGGATGTTACAGAGCACCTGACATAAACTTGAACAAACAGCTGCAAGGGCGCAACAAAGTTGTCACGCAGTATTATGACAGCACACGTTCTATCAAGGTGAAGCGTGTCATTGTTGGAGACCGCACTTTGCCGGTGGTTGATGCAGCTCACTTGACTTCCCCTGTCTGAAAAAACTGTGTGCGCGACGCCAATCATGGTGGCAGACATGAAGCGGTTTTCCAAGATAAAATAACTGGACTGTTTACGGTAGTTTTGAGCAACGTCTGTTCAGATTTATGTTTATCATGATTTTTATGTCTGATGGTGCTATCTGTTTTTAATTGTTTTTATTTTATATTTGTATATTTAACCTATTTCCTTGACTCTGTGTGTTTCTTGCACTTGTGTTTGGGGAACGGATTTCATTATTTTTATCTACATTTCTCTGCTGAGAAATGACACCGCTGATATAGTTTCTGTTGATCTGTGAAACAGTTCTGTTAATCCACTCAGGCATTGTGTGTTTGTGTGTTCTTTTTCTTTGGAATTTCACATAACTTGACTTTCCGTGTTTTATATTAATAGTGATGTTTGTGCTTGTACCTATTGTGTGACACCCTGTCCTCAGGCTCCAGCTTTTATGCTGTATGTTATCATAGTGTATTAACATCACACTAAGAAAACAATTCTGAAGTTTGTTGTATTTTAAAGTTATATATACCATGCATTTTTTTCCGGTCCGGACCACTTTGGGAATAGATTTTCCTCCATGTTGCCCCCTGAGCTAACATGAGTTTGACACCCCTGTGTTAGAGAAATGTGTGAATGTGTGAGGACCAGTAAAGGCTATGGCATTGAGCCACTATTTAGGCATGTGAGTAAGAGTTAGGCCAGACAACAAAGACCAACTGAGAAAACTAAGTATGAAAGATGCCTCCCAATTTAGGAGGTGGAGAAACTGCTATGAAAACATGGTGCAGAATATTGTGAGAACAGGCAAATAACTGAGTAAAGCATGGGAGTAGGAGATGGTTTGTTTGGTGTTTGTATGTATGTGTTGTAATGCATGTGTGTATATGTGGGTGTGGTGTGACAACTGAAGGTCAGTAGAGCAGTTTTAGAGTGAAATACTACAGCCCGCCTACAGAAGGGGTCGGGATTTCTTTTTGTATTGACGTATGAGTATAGAAGATGGACTCTGGAAGATTGTGATGCGCAGAGTCTCATCATAATATATCTCTGACTATGCAGGAACCAGGGACTCTGGCCGTTACTTAAATCCCAAAAGAACTTACAACCTTTTGGGAGATACGCAACAGAGACACTAAATAAGGTTTGTTTAAATAATTCACATGACCAGCTTGATCCTTCGAGCCGGATTCCAATAGCCCGGTTTCGGTCATTCCAGGTACTGCTGACAAACCGTCGACGGCGAATGATACATTCGTAATAGAAAGTCCTGGCCCTTTGAAAAACATTAAGGGTTAAAACACAGCTCACAGAGACACCTTGATTAATGACAGAGACGGGTGACGGAATCCAACCTACATTGAGATACTCGGCTGCCAAGGAGAAGGTCAGTAAGTCCTTATTCCATTAACTTGGTGCATTTGAGTTCGAGGACTTGCTAAAATTATTGAAACATTAGCAATTGATCAATGCGTAGCACCATTTAAGAGTGAAGAAATGTGGGTTGACTGTCATGAATTATCACGATTACACATTGTGAGGGAGAGACTCCTCCGTAAAAGTATGAGATAAATTCTGGGGGACTAGTCAACGCTGGTGTGGGTCCGTACTGATTCCACGTAATAGGCCATTACTCAAAAGAAAACTACCCCGGTGGTTGAATAGAGGAACTATTAAAAGTACACCTATGTGGATGTCAAGCCTGTAAGAGATCTATTGAACAGCTCAACAAATAATTCCGGTTTAAACAAATTACAAAAAGTACAACCAGAAGGAATTAAAGTAGCATGTGTGCTAAATAGAGATATTAGTAAGGGTCAAAAGTCCCAAACAAACTGTGAAGATTTTGCTGTAACTAACTCTATCCGTGCTGGAGCCTTATAATCTCAGGTTACCGATACAACACCAGATAATCATGTAAGGTTGTATACGTGTGAGACCTAGATGTTTGCTTCAGAAGTCACATGAATGAATTCCGGGTGGTTGTATAGAGGAGGAGAGAACCCATTCCTGTTGTATGAGACTGTCAGGAAGTATCAAGATTACATTGTGGGGATCATCCCTCTGTAAAAGTATGATATAAGTTCTGGGGGACTATTCGAGACTACATATAACAGGGGAGAGGTGGTTGTATAGAGGAGGGAGAACCCATTCCTGTTGTATGCAGACTGTCATGCAATGATCAAGATTACATTGTGTGGGATCATATCCTCTGTAAAAGTATGAGATAATTTCTTGGGGACTATTCAAGATTACATATACAGGAAGGGGTGATTTCAATGTGTTGTTGTGTGACAGCTATTTTGAATTACCTGTTAAATTGACTTGTTATATAGAAGAGGTGGCTACGGGATTTTTACAGTACCCAAACCATGGGGGGTAAAATCCTCAACAAGAGGTCCCAGAATTTACTGGGGACGACGAAATGCTTGATGTAATTAAAATGGAATCCAGGGGAGCGAAGAATTATCTCCATTAATGTAACCAGAGTGGAGGGAGAGGTATGGGTTTTGAAGGGACGTCTAGAACGCAGATAAACTCGAATCCATGCTTAAACAGATACATAAGGTGTGTGATAGGAGAAATAATGCCGTGAGAGAGAGAGAGAGTAGGAGTGGTGGCCAGTACCCACTGATAGCCTATACTCTAATCTATTGGGCCCCCCCGGGAATGAAAGGGCCCCAGCCACCTTTAGTATTTATACAGTAAATAATAATAATATGCCATTTTAAGCAGACAGATGCCATGCACACAGGAGGACGTGGCCAGAGCGGTTAGAATGAATGACCCGACCCCCAAAACATGATAGTAAAGGTTTGCCGGCTGTGCCTTTAGAGGGCAGTGTGTTTTCGGGGATGCCCGAGAGACACTTTTCTCATGGGCCGATCCCGGCGAGTATGTTTGGGAACTAACTGAATTGTGTAATAGCCCCCCCCCTCAGAGAGACATGCAAATCCATCAATGCAGCGAATAACAGACAAGGATAGAGCCGAAGAAAGAAGAGAAAGATGCCAGAGTAACTACTTGCCACTCTGGGAGATATGGCGGTAGAACTAGAAACTTAGGAGAGAGAGGAGAGTAAGGCAGGAGAATAAGAGAAGTGAGGTGAGAGGTAAAAGAGAAGTGAACGGTTGGTAGGTCTCCGTGCCTCCCCCAGAGCACGAAGGGCAGAAAGGTTATATCCTAAACTTTTCAGACAGCGCTATGGAGAGAAAATCCAGATGATGAATACCTGTAGGGGAGAGAATGGAGATGTGCAGGGGAAATAATGTTGCCCCCCCTGCCCCACCGGACCGCGACGAGTATGGCACCTCCCTATGATGAGAATGGGCTGGAGGAGGAGGGTAAGATGAAGGCTGAGGAAGGAGCCAGAGGTATAGGAGTACAGGACAAGGCGAAGAGAAGTGCAGAGAGGAGAAGAACAGAGAGAAGAGAGAGGAAGTCCATCCGCACCCCCCAGCTTTGGAGCGTGAGGAAGAGGAAGCTAAGGCGTGCTTAGATCCTTGAGGGAGAAAATAGTAGACTCTAGTGGGGGGAAGACTAAGGAACCCTTTGATCCAATTGATTGAGTGTGTTTGAAATTGGCTACTATTGTGACTTAGCACACTTCAACCGGACCGAAACCATTATTTGACATTGACCGTAATGGTTATTAAAAATTAATTCCTTTGTGATAAACGGGAGCCTGCAGGACAGCTAACCTGTGCCAACAGACAAGAAGCCAGATGGAGTCAGGATTGATGGGGAGAAAAATCATAGTGCGATCATGCCCATAGGGTCATTCAATTTAATTTGAAAGGTTTATCAGCCCCCAATAAAACCCTAAACACTGACCAATCAGGATGAGAGGCCAACCATACCCATCATGATATCTAAGCTGTGTCGGGTAAATTTTTACTATGACGTGATGTAATGACTAAATTGAATGTGGCTGTCATTTCCGCTGAGAGGGAATGAAAAGTACGAACTTAATTCAGAGACAATATGTTGGTCTGTGGGCGAAGGGGAGCCATGTTATTGGTTATATGGCAAGATTTGTTTAGGGGGGACATAGCTGATATTCCCGCTAACCTTGGATGGGAACTTGCTGATTGATGTATGCTCCTCAGTCCCCACTAAAATGTCCCCCGATGATCTACTACACTGTAGCTCTCTGGTTATAACAACACCCAGGTCCAGATGCAAGCTATGAGAAAGCATTATTTTAAAACCCCAGAATAGGACTATTATCCTTTGAAATGGTTTCACTATGACAACACGCCACATCAGTGTGGAGTGGAAATAGGGGCCTCAAAAGTCAGGAACCTGTTCAGTGCAAATATGGAGCCCCCTGTGTCCCTAGGCAATGGAGCCGGCGAGAGGACTGGAAGACAATGGGCCAGTGGCGTAGCCAAGGGTAAGAGGATCACTGATTGGGTTCAATATTGTGAGTGGCGATCAACAACACAGCCCATCCACATGATATTACATTTAGATGAAGAATGGCAGATGCTGAGGAGAGGAATACCTGTTTTGACAGAACAACGGAGTCCAGACTTAAAATAAGTTCCCCGTAGCACTTTGTGGTCCCGGGTTCCAGCAGACTTAGGAGTACTCAAAGGGGTAATTCCAGTACGGTGATAACCCAAATCATAATCATAGCCATATCAGAAGCTATACCCTATGAAACCAGAAGCAATAAAAGGTTTGCGAGTTTACCAAGAGCAGAATTGGGAGGGACCCTTTGAGGAGGGCCAATTGCCTGGGGAGGAAAGTGATGCCAGAAACAAAGTTGGCAGTGTCCTGGAAATCACAGTCTGTTTTTTTTTTTCAGTCACAGTTGGGGGGGTCGTCTGGGGGGGGGGGGGGGAAGGGAGTACATTGATGATGGGGTTTTGTGTTGAATTAGAGACATGGAGACTATTAGTCAATACCTTAGGATCGAAAGAGAGGTTACGGTAGCAAGCCAGACAAGAAGGAAATAGTAATAGTGGAGACAGAGTGAGTCTGGATAGTGTTTACCCTTGTGTACAAAACGGGACCTGTTTTGCTAGAGATTTGATGTGAACCTTGTAGTTACTGTGTGCAAGTGAAAGGGCACCAGTTAAGAACTGGTAGGCAGAAGGGGAAAGGAGAAATCAGGATTCCTCATGACCTGGCTGTTTGGTTGTTGTTTTTTTATTGGTGGTTTTCAATAAAACATCACACACCTAGTATGAATGTCCTTCTAGACCTGTCCTGTCGGTGCCTTTGATACTGTGAACCATCAGAATCCGCCTCTCCTCCACCGCTCTCCGAGCTGGGCATTCCTTCGGCGCGGCTCACAATCCTGGATTGCGTCCTATCCTGACCGGGTCGCGCTCCTACCAAGTGGCCGTGGCGAGAAGCTGTTCTCCGCACCACTTGCTCTCACCCACTGGTGTACCCGCCAGGCTCAGTCTAGGCCCTCGCTCTTTTCCTCCCTATACACACCAAGTCACTTGCGCTCTGTCATATCCTCACATGGCCTTTCCCTATCATTGCTGACGCTGACGATACACAACTAATCTTCTATTCTCCTTTCCCCTTCTGATAACCAGTTGGCGAATCGCATCTCTGCAATGTCTGGCAGACATATCAGTATGGATGACGGATCAACACCTCCAGCTGAACCCTTGGCAAGACGGAGCTGCGCTTCCTTCCCGGGGAAGGAACTGCCCCGTTCCCATGTCTCGGGCCATCTACACGTTTGACAACTCCGCTGGCGTTCCTCCTCCCAGAGTGCGAAGACCCTAGGCGTGACCCTGTACAACACCGTCTTCGTTTCTCCGCCGAACATCAAGTCGGTTGACGGCCGCTCCTAGCAGCGTTCATGCTCTACAACCTTCTGGAAAGTACGTCCCCTCTTACAACAGGAAGCGGCACCAGGTGCCTAGATCCAGGCACTTGTCATCTCCCGTCTGGGACTACTGCAGATCGCTGTTTGGCTGGCCTCCTTGCCTGTGTGCCATTAAACCCCTACAACTCATCATGCTAGAATTCCGCAGACCCGCGTCTGGTGTTCCACCTTCCCAAGTTTATCTTCACGTCACCCCCCTCCCTCCGCACTACGTTCCACTGGCTTCCCAAGTTGAGCTCGCATCCCGCTACATAGACCATGGTGGCTTGACCTATGATGCAGTGAGGGGAACGGCACCTCTGGTAACCTTCGAGTCTCATGATCATCCCCTGACCCACCCAACGAGGCCATTGCGTTTCATCCAGCCTCTGGCCTGCTCCTGCTGCTCCCCTTCCTCTGCGGAAGCATAGCTCCCGCTCAGCCGCACTCTCAAACTGTTCGCTGCTCTGGCACCCCAATGGTGGAACAAGCTCCCTCACGACGCCAGGGACCAGCGCGGAGTCACCTCACCCCTTCCGAGAGCCATTTGAAACCCACGCTCTTTTAAGTAATACCTGGGATAGGATAACAGTGTTCCTTCTAACCGCCCCCTCAAATTGGTAAAGTGGTTATCCCACTGGCTATAGGGGTGAACGCACCAAGTTGTGAGTCGTTCTGGCTAAATCGTCTGCTAAATAATGACGATTAATGTGCCCTTGAGCAAGGCACTTAACCTAAATTGCTCATTGTAAGTCCTCTCTGGAATAAGAGCGTCTGCTTAAAATGAGACTAAAATGTAAATGTAAATGTAATGATGTTTATAAAGCCTTGTTGTTTTCCAATTTTGGGGGTGTTTTCAGCAGGTTCAAGGGTGATAGTTGTTATGAAGAGCACACGTGAAATTTTATGGAGTTTTTTTAGGTTTTGGGCTGAGTTTGGGGTATATAATGATTTCTTAGGAGAATGAATGTCATGAGGATTAATGCACAACGCTGGGATAGTAGTACATTTATTAAATATGTAGAATAAATGGTCATGTTTGGTATACCTGATGGGATGGAACTTTCATTGCCTCTGAACCTCTGTTTTAACTTTCCTCTGGTGTTAATTAACTCGGCACCACTGGTAAATTCTAATGCCATGAAGAGATTACTTTAAGATCGTTTATTTTTACAATTAAATTAAAATGAAGGCGATGGCAATTGATGCGAAATTTACCAATATTACCTAAGTGATTGTTAGGGCTAGGTGATTAATATTGACACATGGGCGAGTGTGACATGTGTCAAAAGGAGGGATGGATGGTAGAACAGATTTAGACAACACTGTGTGTTGCATATGGGATTACTCATTTATATAAAAAAATATATTATCAAAGAACAAATGTTCAAGATGTGTTATCTGTGCTACAAAATAATCACCAGGGGCAGACAGAGGGCAACTCATGGTGAGTATCCTCTCCTCCCGGCTAAGTACCCCTTTCCAGCATTGGAATTATTTTAATAGAGTTATCACGGAGTGAAGGGAAGAAATTTAGAGTACCCACCAGATAAAGATGGTTTAGTCCCCCTTTGAGAAAGTGTTTGGAAACAGACCTTACAGAATGCCACCAGTTTGGCAGGACTCAGACAGGGAGACATAGAACTAGAGAGCACCCTAAGCAAAACACGTGAGAAGTGGTAGTTTATTAACTCACACCTGTATGTCAGAGGTATTTTGGTGCCCCAGCAGGTGAACTAAAGGATAAGGTGGACCTCACTTTATCTAACTAGTAGACTAGTGTGATCCAGTCCCTTGAAGAAAAAGACTGGAGCAAGCCCTGTGGGGTAAGGTCCATATCATGTCCTGTTGGTGACGGCCTTCGCTGTAGAGAATTGCGGACAAGATCCACCTCTAGTGCATGTCACACACTGTAAAAAAGTGGTAAACAACCAGATACACCTGACGAACGAACACAGAGTTTAGGTGAGAAAGATATCCGATCGACCACTAGGGCGCTCGCGGTTGGCTCCTTAACGAAGATTCCCTTCACCGCTGTCTGAATCATACCCTGGGTGAGTTCGATAGAGGTAAAGCACTGGGTTGGCCTCTGTCATCTGACATGTTCTCAAGGGGATGGTGGTGGATTCAAGGCTCTCACGGGATTTTTCTGGACGCGTAGGTAGCTTTCTGATTGTGGGGTGCCATATTCCTAACACACTCAAACCCTCCTGATCCTGCCAGATGTAGTAGTTTAACCTGAACACAAGTTTGATTAAATAATACGCTGAGCACAAGTCCTACGAAGGCTAGGAGACAGCTAGATGTAGGGGAAAGGGGAAAATACGGGAAGGGAGGAAGGACATCACCTTTGAGGTCTTTGGGGGACCAGTTGGGGAAATTTTGGGGCTACCCGGGGTATCATTAAAAGGGTGGGAGATAATATGATGTCCCCCATGTAATCCCCGGGACCCCTGTAGGTTTTCTCCTAGCGACGAGGGGGGATATGGCCCAAAACTCCATACACAGTTTAAGGCAGGTGGGGGGAAATTTTGAAAATAGGGAATTTCCCGAAATGGCAGTGCGACCCAATTTAAAGGGGGGGGGACTGTCTGAAAATCTGAAAATTTTGCAAAACAGAAATTTGACCTGAAAAGGTGAGAATCCCCTTCAACTGGGGCCCCCCTTTGAGTAAACATCTCTGAGGGAGGGTAGTGAGATAGTTTCAAACTATTGACCGAAGGAAGTAGGACAGATGGAACGGAGTAAAAAATTTTAACATGTGGGTTTGGGAAAGGGTTTTTTAGTTTTAAAAGGGCAAAGAGGGGCTGTTATCCTGTGGACAGCCAAACCAAGGTTAACAATACTCTTTCCCCCTTTACAGGCTTTTTTCTCGGGGTCAGGGTTTTTCCCCATGCAAGCCCCCCCTGGGGAAATTGGGGGGAGAGTGTCTTATTGGGAACTTCACTATCTGTTTCCCCCGATAAAAAAAAGTCTCCCGACCTGGGTTTCCCCCAGTTTTTAAGTCACAGGGGATTCTTATTGTTTTTTCCCAGGCTAATAAATAGGATAAAAGGGGAAGGCTCTTGCTCCTGCTTTCCCCCACCCGAGAATGCAAAACCTAAAAAGACCATGACAAACTCTTCTTTTTTTGCAGCCCGAGGATTTTTGGAAAACCCAAAAACCAAAGGCCCCTGCCCGAAATCTGGGTGGGTTGTTTTGGTGATAACAGATTGTGAACTCACCTACATAAACAAAAAAACCAAAAGTGTCAGAGACTTTGGGGAGTGTCAAAGTAAAAATAGGACCTCCTCCTGGGGGTCCTTTTTGAAAGGAAATATTGATGGGTAGCAGTACCTCGAGGGGTTCCAGAAATTCAAACTAGGAATCAAATCGGGTTTGGGGTTTTAATTAAATATTTTCTGGGGTCAAAAAATTAATAAAAATGTAATTGGATAAAGGGTAATTTTTTTTAAACCCCGCAAAAAATTTTTTAAACCACACTCGGATGCCAAAAAAGGGGTTAGTTGAGCAACAGCGGCAACTAGCTTAATGACATTGGGAGAAAAAGAAAGCCTTTTGGGAAAGCTTTTTGGCCCGAGCGGGACGGATTTTGTTCTGTTTGGATCTATTTGCTGTACTTTTCTCCCCAAAAAAGAAACACCCCGGGCGGGTCCTTTCCAAAAACG
The DNA here is from genome assembly GCA_036851935.1 of Coregonus suidteri. Lineage (NCBI taxonomy): Eukaryota > Metazoa > Chordata > Actinopteri > Salmoniformes > Salmonidae > Coregonus > Coregonus suidteri. The sequence continues at coordinate 1,640 of JAGTTL010001561.1, read as the reverse complement.
CTTCAGGGACTCAAACCCCGCTGGCGAAAGAAAAGGTTGGGGAACTCTGGTATTTATAGCTCCATAAACGGGTTTTTTTTGATAACATATTTGGTAAATGGAAAAATTTGTTTTTGCCCATTCTGGGGGAAGTTATAGCCCTTTTATGGGGATTCTTGGGTTTTTTTGGGGGATGTTTTTCTTATTTCCCGTGTCTGAAGGGGGGGGTGAGAAAAAAGGGGTGGAGAAGGTGGTTTTCCCAAAAAGAGGGAGATTTGGGCCCCAAACCCCGGGGCTCCGACCAAGGAAATTTAAAGGGTATGCCCACCACGGGGGGAGGACGACGACGATCCAAAATAGTTTGAGAGGGGTGTTTTTTTGAATATAAATTTTCTATTTAAAAATTTTTTTGTAATGATATTTTTTGGGATTAAAGTCTCGTTTTTTAAATATGATGTAACCCAGTTTTCCATTGCTAAAAAATAACGTTTTTGCTTTTTTAATCATGGGGTAAAACTGATTTAACCTGTAATGTTTTTATGAAAACCCCCTTAATAAATTAAAAGAGTGTGATTCATTTCTATAACAACATAATTTTGTATGTGTGTAAATTTAGTCAAAGGGTGGGGAAATTTATAAAATTTAAATTTTTAATGGGCTAATGATTACACCGGGAAACTGTGTATAATGTGTTAAGAGAAATGTGTGAGTGTAGGACCAGTAAGGCTAGGGCATTGACCACTATTTAGCAATGTGATTAAGAGTTAGGCCCGACAACAAAGACAACTGAGAAACTAGATAAAGATGCCTCCCAATTTTAGGGAGCGGGAGAAACTGCTATTGAAAACATGGTGCGAATATTGTGGAGAACGGCAATAACGAGTAAAGCAGGGAGTAGGATATGTGTGTGGTGTGTTTGTATGTATGTTGTATGTATGTTGGTGGTATAGGTGGTTATATGTGGTGGTTGGTGGTTTGAAGGTCAGGTCAGTTTGAGCAGTTTTAGAGTGGAAAAAATTTCAGCCCGCCTACAGGGGAGGGATTTCTTTTTGTATGGGGCCGTATTTAGGATAAAAAATGGACCTGAAATTTTGATGGCAGGGAATTTTTCCCAATGAATAAAAAAATCCCCCCCTTGGGCCCCCCAAAAGCAGACCCGGGCTTGGCCCTAACCCTTTAAAACCCAAAAAACCCTTTCAAACCCTTTTGGGGGCCCCCAGAGACCTAAAAAAATTTTTTTAAAATAAAATTTACATAACAATAATATCATTTTTTTAGGCTGACAGAGCTCTAAATAATAGATAATGTCATGTTTTTGGCTTTATAAACTTATAATAATAGGGTAAGGGCAGTTTTTTGGCGGGGCAGAGCTTTTATAAAATTGAAAAATTTTCAAGTTTTTAGGCTGTCAGAAACTTATAATAAAGATAATTTTGTTTTAGGCTGACAATAATACAGTGCATTTGGAAAGTATTCAGACCCCTTTTTACATGATTTGGGAAAGGGGACACATCCCGTCTATAAAATCCCACTTTTACAGTGCAATTTAGACAAAAAACCCAAACCAGAGGTCGAAGGGAAATTTTCCGTTAAAACTCCCAGACGGAAAAATGTCAAGGCCCCAGATCTGGGAAAAGGTTTACCAAAAAATGTCGCAAACA
>JAGTTL010001560.1:0-13306 GCA_036851935.1 Coregonus suidteri | reverse complement strand
GTTAGTAGTGATTCAGGAATTACTGGGATGACAGGGTTAGCGCAGGACAAAATGCAGATTGTGGGGGAGGTAAAAATGACCTACACAAGGAGGTGGCCATGGACAGCAGTGGCGTCCAAATGCACCAACATTAATTAGTATTTATAAATTGAAGGGACAATGGATGGGGCACCAAAATAACGTAATTCCCCTATATTCATATATACCATTTTTCAAAATTATTAATATTTCATTTCTTCAGCTTTAATGCAATTATGTTTTCTGGGAAATGGCTCAGATGCAAACGATGCACCTTAGGTGAGATGTAAGAATGTAAAGCTCTGAGAAGTAAGGCCCTAGTCAGTCTAGTGGTCCTAAAAGCTGGCATATTTTTGGTGGTAAGCTTTGGAGCAGTTAACTTACCTGTAGGAATCCTGGTCTGAGGGCAGTCCGTTCTGCAGTCCGTTCTCTACTCCACTGTGGAGAATATCACAGGTAGAAAGGGATTCATCAGGAAGCGAATCAGCGAAGATGAGTAAGTATGAGCTACCTAACAACTTGCCTGTGGTGATTTTCATAGCTAACTTGATTTACTTGAAAGTGTCACAATTGTTTGAAAGTCAATCTTCTAAACAAAATATGTCAGTGTTCCCAAGCTCGGTCCCGGGGACCCCAAAGGGGTGCACATGTTGGTTTTTTCTTTTTTCCCCTAGCACTACACAGTTGATTCAAATAATCTAAGCTTAATGATGAGTTGATTATTTAAAAATCAACTGTGTAGTACTAGGGCAAAAAACCAAAACATGCACCCCTTGGGGTCCCCAGGACAGAGTTTGGGGAAACACTGAAATACGTAAAAGGAAGCACTTTGTTATTTATGAGTGGAATGAGTCTGGGAGTGGAATGAGTCTGGGTCTTTGAGATAAGTAACATGCTACCATTAGCTACGATGGCTTTGGGAAACACACCCTGGTCTGTTTCTTTACCAACACCACTACACTTACCTCTGCAGTGGTGAGTCCTGCGCCGGTAAAGGCTCCGGCGAAGGGGGTTTCCGCATTCTCTCTTCTTCCTCTTGCTGTCTTCTCACTTCCAATAACTCCAACTGGAAGAACAAGACACAACGGAACCTCAGTCTCATTTTACCACCTTTGTCTGAGTAAATTAATCTGGCAATACCACCTTCAAAGAGTGATGGGTCACACTTCAATTTTAACGTTGGCTATTTACCTGGGACTTAAAGATGTGAAAAATGGTAGCTAATTTAATTACCTAATGATTACATTGTAGTTTCTTTGGAATTCATTGGAACATGCAAAACTTTGTACCAATTATTACCAATTATGTTGAATAATTTGAACGCACCAGATTATATTATTACCACATAATTTTTCATGAAATACTGGGTAAATACTGTAATGACATGCAGTCAACATGCAGTTAACACTAGGTGTCAATGTTAGTACGTGAACTTGAATAATTGACTAGCACAAGATAGCTGTTTCACTAAACAATATTTTTCTTATTGAAACCTTATGAACATTACAAATACCCACTGGAATAGGACTGAAAAATTTAAGAATCGTTTTACCATAAACATTCATGACACATGTGACAGAAAAATTGCAACCCAGCCAAAAACACTCACCGTAGTCAACCTCTCCAGCGCTGAGAAGCGCTCCTCCCAAGTGGGCGGCCGACTTCTCGAACGCCTCGTGCCTCTTGATCAGTTTCTCCACCTCGTCCACGCTCTGCCCCAACTCACGGCCGAACAGGTATGGTTCCTGTCCCAGCAGCCACGCCTCTGCCACCCCTGCATCCCTCCCAAACTGGTGAACTTCCAAAACTAGACCATGCAGAGCAAAGAGAGGACACGGGGGAAAGTCAGCAGGGAAAATTGGAAGAGAGAAGGCCCAATTTAAATTGATTCCTTTCAATGTTGTAGCTAACTTATGGCCTCTGGCATGGGGGAACTGCCAAACAGAAACACTCACTGTCCACTTTAGCCCACAAGCATTAGTTATCAACAGAGCCAACGTGGTCTCAGAGCATTTCATATCATTCTGTACGTAAATCTGAGACACTCCATTTAGTATGATACAGTGAGGGAAAAAAGTATTTGATCCCTCTGCTGATTTTGTATGTTTGCCCACTGACAAAGACATGATCAGTCTATAATTTTAATGGTAGGTTTATTTGAACAGTGAGAGACAGAATAACAACAAAAAAATCCAGAAAAACGCATGTCAAAAATGTTATAAATTGATTTGCATTTTAATGAGGGAAATAAGTATTTGACCCCTCTGCAAAAACATGACTTAGTACTTGGTGGCAAAAACCCTTGTTGGCAATCACAGAGGTCAGACGTTTCTTGTAGTTGGCCACCAGGTTTGCACACATCTCAGGAGGGATTTTGTCCCACTCCTCTTTGCAGATCTTCTCCAAGTCATTAAGGTTTCGAGCCTGACGTTTGGCAACTCGAACCTTCAGCTCCCTCCACAGATTTTCTATGGGATTAAGGTCTGGTGACTGGCTAGGCCACTCCAGGACCTTAATGTGCTTCTTCTTGAGCCACTCCTTTGTTGCCTTAGCCGTGTGTTTTGGGTCATTGTCATGCTGGAATACCCATCCACGACCAATTTTCAATGCCCTGGCTGAGGGGAAGGAGGTTCTCACCCAAGATTTGACGGTACATGGCCCCGTCCATCGTCCATTTGATGCGGTGAAGTTGTCCTGTCCCCTTAGCAGAAAAACACCCCCAAAGCATAATGTTTCCACCTCCATGTTGACGGTGGGGATGGTGTTCTTGGGGTCATAGGCAGCATTCCTCCTCCTCCAAACACGGCGAGTTGAGTTGATGCCAAAGAGCTCCATTTTGGTCTCATCTGACCACAACACTTTCACCCAGTTCTCCTCTGAATCATTCAGATGTTCATTGGCAAACTTCAGACGGGCCTGTATATGTGCTTTCTTGAGCAGGGGGACATTGCGGGCGCTGCAGGATTTCAGTCCTTCACGGCATAGTGTGTTACCAATTGTTTTCTTGGTGACTATGGTCTCAGCTGCCTTGAGATCATTGACAAGATCCTCCCGTGTAGTTCTGGGCTGATTCCTCACCGTTTCTCATGATCATTGCAACTCCACGAGGTGAGAACTTGCATGGAGCCCCAGGCCGAGGGAGATTGACAGTTATTTTGTGTTTCTTCCATTTGCGAATAATCGCACCAACTGTTTTCACCTTCTCACCAAGCTGCTTGGTGATGGTCTTGTAGCCCATTCCAGCCTTGTGTAGGTCTACAATCTTGTCCCTGACATCCTTGGAGAGCTCTTTGGTCTTGGCCATGGTGGAGAGTTTGGAATCTGATTGATTGATTGCTTCTGTGGACAGGTGTCTTTTATACAGGTAACAAACTGAGATTAGGAGCACTCCCTTTAAGAGTGTGCTCCTAATCTCAGCTCATTACCTGTATAAAAGACACCTGGGAGCCAGCAATCTTTCTGATTGAGAGGGGGCCAAATGCTTATTTCCCTCATTAAATTGCAAATCAATTTATAACATTTTTGACATGCGTTTTCCTGGATTTTGTTGTTGTTATTCTGTCTCTCACTGTTCAAATAAACATACCATTAAAATTATAGACTGATCATTTCTTTGTCAGTGGGCAAACGTACAAAATCAGCAGGGGATCAAATACTTTTTTCCCTCACTGTATGTTACGTTTCATATGGTATGTATTAATTTGTCGATGTCCATCATCCATTTTGTATGATATGTTACAAATTAAAATGTGTAGATATGTTATGAATTGCAATTCGTACAATATGTTATGAATTGCAATTCGTACAATATGTTACGAATTTCAAAAACATAGAATATGTTACGAATTTTCTAAACATATATATGTTAAGAATTCCAATTTGTTGTGGCTAACGTTAGCTAGGTGGCTAACACTAACTTTAGCTAGCACTAGGGGTTGGGGTTAGGGGTTAAGGGGTTAAGGTTAGGGGAAGGGTTAGGTCAAAAGTATTAAGTAGTTGCAAAGTTGCTAATTGGCAAAAATGCTAAAGTTGTTTGTGATGAAATTCGAACACACAACCGTAGCTAGACGTACGCGTTATATGCCTACCCATCCACCACGACCAACCACACTCCTTTCATTTTTGCCTTACGTAACCTTCTATCTTATGTAACCATACCAAGCGTAACATATCATATTAATTTAAGTGTCCCGGATTTACATTTACCATGTTATGTCTAGTCTATAAGACCAGTCTGGCAGAGGACATGTGGTGAATAGAGAGGGGCCAGATTGATGAAAGTACACAGAAGTGCACCAGGGTTGTATTCATTAGGGCACGTAACGGTCAACTTTTTAAAATGTTTTGCAACGGAAAATAAAAATGAGCTTTTCTGATTAGTTTAGGTCTGTTTTCTTCTGTTTGATGCCTAATGAACACAACCCAGCTCTACACAAGGCCAACACTTCAGGGACAGTTCCTCATCCTCCAGCAAAATTACAAAGGCTTATGATGTGTCATCATCACATTCCAAGGTATGCATAGGAACATAATGAAACAGTCTTCCAGAGGGACAATGAAGGATTGTTCATAATGTTAGTGCAATGGATCTGTCTAAAAATCATATACTAAATACTATGAATCAGAGAAGAGCTCCCAGACAGTACTGCACTGGGCACACCAAGTGATTTCAACGTGGACAATTGGGTAATATTTGGTTGAGACGTTGATCAATCAGAGGACAACCTACATTCACACACTCAGAAAGACAGCCAAAAGTTATCTTATCACTATGCTTTCAACCATTTAAAAGCACAACCACATTCCAATGGAAAAACAATGTCTGATTTTTGGTTTCATTGTCACCTACAGTGGGGAAAAAAGTATTTAGTCAGCCACCAATTGTGCAAGTTCTCCCACTTAAAAAGATGAGAGAGGCCTGTAATTTTCATCATAGGTACACGTCAACAATGACAGACAAAAATGAGAAAAAAATCCAGAAAAAATCACATTGTAGGATTTTTTATGAATTTATTTGCAAATTATGGTGGAAAATAAGTATTTGGTCAATAACAAAAGTTTCTCAATACTTTGTTATATACCCTTTGTTGGCAATGACACAGGTCAAACGTTTTCTGTAAGTCTTCACAAGGTTTTCACACACTGTTGCTGGTATTTTGGCCCATTCCTCCATGCAGATCTCCTCTAGAGCAGTGATGTTTTGGGGCTGTCGCTGGGCAACACAGACTTTCAACTCCCTCCAAAGATTTTCTATGGGGTTGAGATCTGGAGACTGGCTAGGCCACTCCAGGACCTTGAAATGCTTTTTACGAAGCCACTCCTTCATTGCCCGGGCGGTGTGTTTGAGATCATTGTCATGCTGAAAGACCCAGCCACGTTTCATCTTCAATGCCCTTGCTGATGGAAGGAGGTTTTTCACTCAAAATCTCACGATACATGGCCCCATTCATTCTTTCCTTTACACGGATCAGTCGTCCTGGTCCCTTTGCAGAAAAAACAGCCCCAAAGCATGATGTTTCCACCCCCATGCTTCACAGTAGTATGGTGTTCTTTGGATGCAACTCAGCATTCTTTGTCCTCCAAACACGACGAGTTGAGTTTTTACCAAAAAGTTCTATTTTGGTTTCATCTGACCATATGACATTCTCCCAATCCTCTTCTGGATCATCCAAATGCACTCTAGCAAACTTCAGACGGGCCTGGACATGTACTGGCTTAAGCAGGGGGACACGTCTGGCACTGCAGGATTGAGTCCCTGGCGGCGTAGTGTGTTACTGATGGTAGGCTTTGTTACTTTGGTCCCAGCTCTCTGCAGGTTATTCACTAGGTCCCCCCTGTGTGGTTCTGGGATTTTTGCTCACCGTTCTTGTGATCATTTTGACCCCACGGGGTGAGATCTTGCGTGGAGCCCCCAGATCGAGGGAGATTATCAGTGGTCTTGTATGACTTCCATTTCCTAATAATTGCTCCCACAGTTGATTTCTTCAAACCAAGCTGCTTACCTATTGCAGATTCAGTCTTCCCAGCCTGGTGCAGGTCTACAATTTTGTTTCTGGTGTCCTTTGACAGCTCTTTGGTCTTGGCCATAGTGGAGTTTGGAGTGTGACTGTTTGAGGTTGTGGACAGGTGTCTTTTATACTGATAACAAGTTCAAACAGGTGCCATTAATACAGGTAACGAGTGGAGGACAGAGGAGCCTCTTAAAGAAGAAGTTACAGGTCTGTGAGAGCCAGAAATCTTGCTTGTTTGTAGGTGACCAAATACTTATTTTCCACCATAATTTGCAAATAAAATTCATTAAAAATCCTACAATGTGATTTTCTGGACTTTTTTCTTCTCATTTGTCTGTCATAGTTGACGTGTACCTATGATGAAAATTACAGGCCTCTCTCATCTTTTTAAGTGGGAGAACTTGCACAATTGGTGGCTGACTAAATACTTTTTCCCCCCACTGTAAATGGGTTATCACTGCGCTTTCAACCATTTAAAAGCGCAACAAAGTTCCAATGTGAGAATTTTTTTTAATATTTAGTTTATATACGACTGAACGTGTGATCACAGTGCTTCACCTAATAGTACAACAAAATGACCTGAATTGCAGTTGAGATTGCATTAAAAGTACATGGTGCAAGTGATCAGATTATTATAGCCATTGCGAAGACCTCCACAAACCTGTGACCTTTGCATGCTATCTTGAAAAAGGCACGCTTTCTATGATTACATAAGAAGACATTTATAGTTACAGTAACCCCAAAACACAGCCATGGATGTTTTACTCATTATGGTTGAATGAATAAATACTGTTAAATTAGTTTGTAAGATAGCCTTCACTTTAGGCTAATTACTATATTACAAATTGTATATTGAATTGTGTTTGGTTGTCAATGTAATCAAATAGACTGTATCAACATTTGAAGATCTACTTGGCTAGTATCTACAGATTGGATAGTTCCCTTTTTATTTTTATTTTTAAATCAAATTTTCAATTGAGACCTGGCCAAAAAACCAGCACATAAAGTTTCATTCAGACACATTAACGCTAGATTTCCCCCTCAAAACAACAGTTTTTACGTTGAAGACATTTTGCAAATCCAATGTATTTTACACATATTTTACATTTTACATGCAATGATGTGTATAAACCCCGGATTGCTAATGCTATGTAATGGCCAACGTGAGGCTTTGAAGCCATCGGCCTCCATAGGAATGAATGGAAGTATACAGTATTTCAATAAAATGTTTCAAGGACAAAATTACATGTATTTAAGTACTTCTTTGTTGTGGGGACAGTAACATTAGTACTCTCCCAAAAAAATATTTTTAGGGAATATGTTTATATTTTTTATTATATTTTTTATTTTCATGTTCAGTTTACTAAACATAATTTTTATGAATGCATTAAGGTGTCTGTAATAGAACATACTTGTCAAAAATGAATGTAGACATACTAAAATTGATTTCTATAGCTTCCAAAATCTTTTTTTAAATGGAGGGAGGAGGAGAGTACCAAAAATGGCTGCTCAGTGGCTTTCATAACAGTGCCCTGTTAGTCATCTAGGGTTAATACATAAAGTGGGGAAAAAAAGTATTTAGTCAGCCACAATTGTGCAAGTTCTCCCACTTAAAAAGATGAGAGAGGCCGTGTAATTTTCATCATAGGTACACGTCAACTATGACAGACATATTGAGAATTTTTTTCTCCAGAAAATCAAATTGTAGGATTTTTAATGAATTTATTTGCAAATTATGGTGGAAAATAAGTATTTGGTCACCTACAAACAAGCAAGGTTTCTGGCTCTCACAGACCTGTAACTTCTTCTTTAAGAGGCTCCTCTGTCCTCCACTCGTTACCTGTATTAATGGCACCTGTTTGAACTTGTTATCAGTATAAAAGACACCTGTCCACAACCTCAAACAGTCACACTCCAAACTCCACTATGGCCAAGACCAAAGAGCTGTCAAAGGACACCAGAAACAAAATTGTAGACCTGCACCAGGCTGGGAAGGACTGAATCTGCAATAGGTAAGCAGCTTGGTTTGAAGAAATCAAACTGTGGGAGCAATTATTAGGAAATGGAAGACATACAAGACCACTGATAATCTCCCTCGATCTGGGGCTCCACGCAAGATCTCACCCCGTGGGGTCAAAAATGATCACAAGAACGGTGAGCAAAAATCCCAGAACCACACAGGGGGGACCTAGTGAATGACCTGCAGAGAGCTGGGACCAAAGTAACAAAGCCTACCATCAGTAACACACTACGCCGCCAGGGACTCAAATCCTGAAGTGCCAGACGTGTCCCCCTGCTTAAGCCAGTACATGTCCAGGCCCATCTGAAGTTTGCTAGAGTGCATTTGGATGATCCAGAAGAGGATTGGGAGAATGTCATATGGTCAGATGAAACCAAAATAGAACTTTTGGTAAAAACTCAACTCGTCGTGTTTGGAGGACAAAGAATGCTGAGTTGCATCCAAAGAACACCATACCTACTGTGAAGCATGGGGGTGGAAACATCATGCTTTGAGGCTGTTTTTCTGCAAAGGGACCAGGACGACTGATCCGTGTAAAGGAAAGAATGAATGGGGCCATGTATCGTGAGATTTTGAGTGAAAACCTCCTTCCATCAGCAAGGGCATTGAAGATGAAATGTGGCTGGGTCTTTCAGCATGACAATGATCCCAAACACACCGCCCGAGCAACGAAGGAGTGGCTTCGTAAGAAGCATTTCAAGGTCCTGGAGTGGCCTAGCCAGTCTCCAGATCTCAACCCCATAGAAAATCTTTGGAGGGAGTTGAAAGTCCGTGTGCCCAGCGACAGCCCCAAAACATCACTGCTCTAGAGGAGATCTGCATGGAGGAATGGGCCAAAAATACCAGCAACAGTGTGTGAAAACCTTGTGAAGACTTACAGAAAAACGTTTGACCTGTGTCATTGCCAACAAAGGGTATATAACAAAGTATTGAGAAACTTTTGTTATTGACCAAATACTTATTTTCCACCATAATTTGCAAATAAATTCATTATAAATCCTGCAATGTGATTTTCTGGATTTTTTTTTCTCATTTTGTCTGTCATAGTTGACGTGTACCTATGATGATAATTACAGGCCTCTCTCATCTTTTTAAGTGGGAGAACTTGCACAATTGGTGGCTGACTAAATACTTTTTTTCCCCACTGTATAAATAATTGCATGTCACAATACAATGACAAATTACATTTGTCCAGTGGGACTGGATATGCCCAACTAGTGACAAGATTCCATCCAATAGCATATGGGAAAGTATGAATGAAAATCCTTACTCAGTCTTAACCACTCCCGTCGGTCCTCCCACTTGTCAATCATGTCTTTCCTCTTGTCCATCAACTGTAGTAACTTATCTTTGATCTAAACAGAGGACAGAGCAACACATTATTATCTTTTAACATTGGGTATCATCAGATACAAACAATGCAATACATTAAAACTTGAAGAGGCTACAATGCGGTAGGGTCATTCCACGAAATGAGTGCCTTTTTTTATTTTAAGTAGAAATGATGCACCAATATTTAATTTTAAAAGCCTGAAGTGCCCTTTAATAAAGATTTGAATATGAATAAAGACTTGTTAAAGTGCGAAGATTCAGCATTTTGACATCCCTCTGTGCACCCTCTGTGACTTCCAGGAAGATTTTAACCCACTTCACCCCAACATTTCTCCAGGTTTTCACCATCATTGTAAAGCCCTAGTTATTTATTTCTTTGACAAAGTTATTTCTGAAGATTATTATTGATTTCATATGATTAGTGATTCATTTTAAGCTTTAAAAAAAACCTGTCCCTCATTTGAATGTCAACCGTGTTATGTGAACTGAACTCTTGTATTAATATGGTGAAACTATTCCTTAAAAAATATCAAAATCAAAAGAAACCTTGAACATCTAATACTCAAATCATAGTGTAAAAGCAGGTGAGATGGTTCTACTCTTTTTGGCCATTTTCTGGTGTTTTGTGGTGGAAAACTGAGTGGGTCGAGCATAACACGTCAATCCTGTTAAATATTTTTTGTTAAATATTTTTTTGTGAAACCTGCATTCAATTGCACCTCCCTGTTGCATATAACAAGCTTCCATTTCCCCTGTCACAAGGGGATTTATGGCTAATTTAAGATGAAATAGTCAACTCTGTTCTGGTCAACACTGTTACTTTGTGGTCCTCTGTAGCTCAGCTGGTAGAGCACGGCGCTTGTAACGCCAAGGTAGTGGGTTCGATCCCCGGGACCACCCATACACAAAAATGTATGCACGCATGACTGTAAGTCGCTTTGGATAAAAGCGTCTGCTAAATGGCATATTATTACTTTATTTGGCACTTAATAGGCACTTACTATAGTAGTTTTTTCATTAAACCTCTTGAGATGCAAAAACATGTTTTTTATTAAGTGGAACATGTGCTCTTTATGACAGAATGTTAAAATTACGTGAAATCCAAAGTTTATTTTCACCAAGTTACACATCTCAAAAGGCACCAAATTGGTAGAACGACCCAGTAACATAGGGCTGTCAAATTAATTTCCCCAAAGGGACCATTTAAGTACTGGCAAAACAATATGGTGGAACCTCATCATTAGGCTGGCTTTCACCTGGTCAGTTCATTCAGACCAGTGCAAAGAAAGAAAGGAGACGAGGACATATTTCAATTGAGAAAGAGCAGTGGTCCGCAAATGGCTCATGGGCTGCCCTGCAGTAGCATAGCATTGGTTTGGCTATGGAACTTACCTCCTCTGATGCATAGTGCTTTCTGGCTAGCAGAGACTTGCCCAACTCGATGCAGGCGGTGAAGCTGTCGTTGCGGGCGTCGATCTCAGCCTTGATGCCCTGGTGGTTGTTCATCAACAACTCCACCGAGGACACATCCCTGTGCAGAGAAAGGAGAACACACACGCACGTACACACACACACACACACACACACACAGATCAGGATATCAGTATACAAACCTCCGATTGGAATAGGAATTTCAGTTTACCTCCTGAATTGACTGAATTGAAATGGAATTGAACCCAACCTAGCAAAGTACAAGACTAATTTACCTTGGATTCTCCTGGGCTTCGATGAGACGGATGACGTCCTCCATCCACAGCATGAGGTCGCGCACCATGCTGAAGAAGCGGAATTTGTCGCCCGTGTCCAGGAGGTGGACCCTACGGCCATTGCAGGCCTCCAGCAGGGTATTCCAGGCCTCCAGCACCTCGCTCTCCCTCCGCTGGATGTCGTCTGCCTTGTCGCCGGCGTAGGCCGACTGGAGGCGGACGGCATCCTCCTGCAGCTGCCTCACCTGAAGGTCCGAGCACAAGTCGCTTTAATGCGTTTTATTCTACAATTACGCTACCTTCCGCTGCCTGGTATTTACATTAAATTACAGGCTATGTGTAATTAACAGGTTAATAATTACTAGTGATGTGCACCGATATTGAAAATCTATATTGATATTGGTTTAAATCATATCGGTTTAATGAATAACATTTGAACTGTGTGATTGTTTCATTTTCTGTTCATTTCCATGGCTCTGTGAAGCTCAGACAACGGCTTGCTGATTGCCCATTAGGATTGCCATCTGGGGGTCAGTTTGAATACAATGGGAAGCCAGTTGGTGACCCATCAGCAGGCAGTTAAGTATGCTAAATTGAGAGCCTGTGAGAGGGTTTTGTGTCTGCAGTCATGTGTCCTCTTTTACATAATAGTGTAGATTAGTGTAGATTATCAATATCAATATCATAGTGAATTATCAATATTGGTGCCCACTACTAATAATAACATGAGATTTCATTTTTGGAGTATTCAGCAGTGCAGTGATCTGGTGCAGTGAGCTACAGGGATATATTAGCTATGTACAGTATCTACCTGTGTTCCCAGGGCCTGGATGTCATGCTCAAAGGTGGTGTGCATCCGCTGCAGTGTCTCCACCGTGTTCTGGTCACGTCCCACCTCCTCTGGAAGCTTCTTGTGTTTGTCCAGGATGCGGCCCAGGATCTCCTTGGCATCGTGGTAGAACTTGTGTAGCTCGTAAGAGGCGGCCAGGATCTGCGTACGCGTGTCGATGAGCTCCAGCAGGTCAGCCCAGGCCTCGTTGAGGCCGTCCTTCCACTCGGCCACCGTGGCGGCATCTGCGTGGCCCGCATTAATCAGCTCGTCGGCCAGACGGTTGACGGCATCCACACGCTCCTGGCCGATGTTGCCTGTGTCGCGGGCAAACTCCCGGAAGCGCTCCTGGAGCATCTGTGGATGGATAGATGGATGGAGAGGAGGAGAATGAGGACCTTTAACACAATTATACACTGTACTGCCCTGTCTTGCCTACTAAAAGGTAATGGTGGTATCAAATGGACAGTACTGAAATCAGTCTATGGCCGCGTTACAGACCATTTGCAAAGCAGTCACACACCAAAGCTCACAACACCTGGATAAGTGTTAAACATGTCAACCGTATCAATAGGATATTGAGATATGATGCCCAACTGCAATGTAGATGATGTGGCATTCAATTATTGGTCAATTTGTGCAACGTGGCTGCTTTGCAGATGGCCTGGAATGCGGCCTATGTTTTTCCCACCTGACAGCACCAGGAGTGAGAGGGTGGGGTTTGTCAGGTGACGTAGCTTACAGTGACATGCTCGTAGTCCTGTCCCAGCTCATGAGATCCGGCCACCACCTCCCGCTCGGCAATCCACTGCTCCAAGTCGTCAACCTCGCGGTTGAGCTGGAACAGGCGGAACCTCTCGTCCAGTTTGCCCCGCCTCTCCTCAGACAGGTCCTTCATGCCAGCATAGAGCTTGTCCACCTGAGACTGACGCATGCCAATCCTCTCACTGCCCACACAAACAGAAATCAAGAGTTCAATGATCAGTGGATGGGGTTAACAAGAGTAATCTTTTTTTTTTTTTTGCTAAAAAACATGTTCTTGTTCCAGCCCAATACTGACACCCCTGATCAAACTAATAAACTAGTCATGGTCTGCAATCAAGGCTTTCGTTAGTGAAATCAGGTCTGTTATGGTTAAGCTGAAACAAAAATATGCATACACACCACACTCCGGTCTAATGAATGCTTCACTCATAGAAATACTATTACTAGATCGGACATTCCTATTCAGGTCAACGTTCCTTGACGGGCGGCTATATTAAGTGACATTCTATTTCTCTGGCTTCACTCTGGGCTCTCTCACTGACCTCTTCTGGTATGTCCTGCAGCTGTCAGGCCTCGCTGGTCTTGGAGAGCTGATGGACTGTCTCAAGCGTAGTCCTCCACCGAC
>JAGTTL010001559.1:0-13308 GCA_036851935.1 Coregonus suidteri | reverse complement strand
AGAAGTTTAGATGTAGCCCCCTCTTTTTTAAACCCAGACGATTAGATGTTACCCCTTCTTCCCCCCAGAAGATTAGAGTAGTACCCCTCTCTTTAACCCCCGACAGTGGTCTCAGACAGCATGCAGTACCAAACCCGGGAGGCTGTAGAGGCCTGAGAGGCAGGGTGGGACAGGGCCTACTTGTGAGTCCTCACTAAGACACTGAAGAGGCTGTCCTGCTGTGCTAGCAGGTGGCTGCAGAGTCAAACTCCACTAGCTGCCCCGTGGAGAACACCAGCACCTGTTCAGCCTCCAAGATGGAGGACACCAGGTGCTGGGCGGCAGAACGGTGAGAAGGATAGACGGGGGAGACAGAAGGAGAGGAGCAAGAACAGACAGACAGGTAAAACAAGGAGAAGAAGACAGGTGAAGGAAGGACAGCAGACAAGCTGTTTGAGTCTAGAGAGGTTCATTCAGAGTTGAGATCTGCAGCACGCTTAACATCAATTTTAATCAGTCTCCCACTGACATCAATAAATGATTTATGGTAATGTTCGAGTTCCGCTTACCCAAACTCTGAATCGGTCCGTAAATGCATTTGGAGGCATGAGAAGCATTTGGAGGCATGAGAAGCATTTGGAGGTATGAGAAGCATTTGGAGGTATGAGAAGCATTTGGAGGCATGAGAAGCATTTGGAGGCATGAGAAGCATTTGGAGGCATGAGAAGCATTTGGAGGCATGAGAAGCATTTGGAGGCATGAGTAGCAGAGGTACAGTATGATGACACAGGAGACATTGGAAAGATAGGATAAGGAAGAGGAGCTCATCTAAAAGCGAGGAGAAATCAGCTAGTCCTAGTCTCTATCCTTTCTCCAATGATTGATCCATAGAGAGAGAGAGCAGACCAAGAGGAGTCTCCACATCTATACACAGAATAACTCTTCCACATCTGACCTTTCAAGCTAATGACCTAATGACCTACAGGCTGTAACAGACTTACTGCAATAGTGACGACTGTTCGGTCGGCGAAGGCTGTCATCACCACCTTCTGTAAGACATTCTCCTGTAGGGGTGAGAAATGAGGAGTAGGTCAGCTCTTTAGGTTGTGTCCCAAATGGCACCCTATTCCTTGCATAGTGCACTACTTTTGACCATTGCCCTATAGGCCCTGGCCAGAAAATAGTGCACTTTATAGGGAATAGTGTGTCATTAGGAGCACAGCCTTAGATAAACCATGCGCACTCCACAGCAATGTCACTCCATTGTGAGTGTTGTCACCTCTTTGTTGTCTACATCACAGTGTGATGGAAGTTGATAGAGTGTACCTGTCAGGGTCAAGGTTAATGCTAGAGCTGTGACCGTAACGACCTCAGATTGATGTTGGCCTGCTTTTCCATATAAAAACAAATAAAGAGAGTCGCACACTCTATATATAAACTGCCAGTAATGTATATATATAAACTGCCAGTAATGTATATATAAAACTGCCAGTAATTTACATATAAACTGCCAGTAATTGATATATAACTGCCAGTAATTGATATATAAACTGCCAGTAATTGATATATAAACTGCAAGTAATTGATACATAAACTGCCAGTAATTTATTGTAAACTGCCATGCCTCCGGACTGAAACCTGAGAGGCTGGAGGAGAGTGGGGTCCTCACTGTCGCGCAGCAATCGCAACAAAACTTAACGGCCCCCTAAAGATAGAATCCTTCATTAAAACAATAACAATACGTTCTCCCAGCTCAGGATGGAGCTGGAGAAATGGAACCACTCTCAAATACATAGACAGAGCTATGGATGCAAGGACTGACCATCCATGATATCAACATTATGGTTGTAACCATGTTTGAGGCTATATAGTGTTTGTTTACATTACATCGTTTACAAACATTGGGGGAAAAAAAGCTTACATTTTGGGTTCTGAGGGGGTTTTTAGGGACATTTAAAAATAAGCTCATGAGGTATTTAAAAAGTTATGTTCTTTAAGAATCAATGGGTAGATATTTTTTAAATTTTAAGCCCAAAAAGGGAGGTAGAAAATAAGGATTCTAGCTTCAAGGGGAAATAAGTGTTCTTTAAACAAACAGGTCCCCTAAGAAGAGTTTTTGGGCTGGTTAAAAATCCAGGGCATGTGTTCTGTATTGTTTAAAACCCCTTATGAAACCCGGGCTCAAAATGAATGTTGTTGTTTAAAAAAAATAATGTTTTGACATTTTTTTGTTTATACCCATATCCCTGAAAAAAATTTAATGTCATAGATCTGGTTACAAAATAAAAAAGAGCAAAAAAATAAAACGTATGTTTCAAATTTTAAATAAAGAGCTAGTGTGGATTTTTACTTTGATGTTAGGGTTGTTAAAGCTCACCTTTGCCATGTCGAGGGAGGGGGTTTTGGGTTATCCATAAGGAGGGGGAGCTCTTCCTGACAAAGGGGTTTGGGCCCGGGCCGGGAAACAACTGCCTCTGACCACACTGAATTTTTCCCCCCCCTCTGTCACCACCGCGTCTGGAACCCCCCACACACACACACACCCACAAAACCCCACAACACACAAAACACAAAAACATACACCACTTTACACACCCCACACAACCCCATACACAAAAACACACACACATACAAAAATACACACACACACATACACACACACACACACCCAAAACACACCCCAACACCCAAACACACACACCACACATACCCAAAATCAAAACACACACCCCCAATTACACACACACACACACACACAAACAACACACACGCAAAACACAAAACCCCAAGTCGTTTTTAAGGCAATCGTCTTTCTAAAAAGCTAAATTTTTAGACATTTTTGTTATTATTTTTCCCCCCAAAAAGAGCGTTCCCTAAATGAAAAAAAATGAAAATGTAAATAGCTTTCCCAAAGATTGTGGGGTTGGAGGGGGGCCAGATTGTGGGGGTTTGGATTTGGCCAGATTTTTGGGGTTTGGAGTTTTCCCAGTTTGGTGGGGTTTGGGAGTTTCCCAAGATTTTTTGTGGGGGGGGTTTCCCAAAAATTGTGGTGACCAGATTGGGGTTTAGAGGTTGCCATTTTGTGTTTTTCCCAGGTTTCCAGATTGTGGGGTTTTTGGAGGTGGCCGGGAATTGTGGGTTTAGGTACCCGGGATTGGGAGTTGGAGGTTCCCAAAGTTGTGGTTGCAGGTTGCCAGATTGTGGGGTTTAGAGTTTGAAAAAATTCCAAAAAATTTTCCCCCAAAACCCGGGTTTTTAATTTTTCCCCGTTTTACAGCCCTAGATGGGGACAGAAAGTCAGAAAAGACGTCAGGCAGAAAAGGCGGGGCCGGGACAGGTGGGCAGACGGGGCAGGACGGGGCAGGCAGACGGGCGGACAGGCAGGCGGGGACAGGCGGGCCCAAAAAGGGGTAGACGGGAAACCCCTTCCCCACCCCCCAGAAAGGGCTTGACCATGTTCTTCAGCTGGGCGATTTCGGGCGCCTCCCACAGTCTGTCATCGGGTCCCAGGTAAATTTGGGTCCGGGTTTAAAAACCCGGGCCAGGGGAGAATGACATCAGTACAGGTACATGGGGTCCGGGTTTTAAACCTGCCAGGGAGGCCCATGACATCATTACGGGGTTTTACACTTGGGCCCGGGTTTAAACCCTTCCCCAGGGGGGAACATGACACCCAGTACGGGGTACATTTGGGGTCCGGGTTAAACCTGCCAGGAGACATGAATCAGTACAGGTACTCTCTGGGTCCGGGGTTAAAACCCTGCCGGGAGACAGGGAACTCAGTACAGGACTCTCTAAAATAAAAGGCCCAGAGAAAAGGGGATACACCAGCCCACGAAACACCCAACCAAAATTTACACCCCACCCCCACCAATTAACCCCCCCCCCCCCAAATTTAAACCAGCCCCCCCCCATTTGGGGCCCCCTCAGATCAGCCCTAAAATTTTCCTCCGGGTGCTCCCCAAATTCCCCCCCAAAGAATCCCCTACTTTAATGAAGACATTTTCTCCATCCTGGGGGGGGGAAAATAAAATCTTTTCCCAGACCCAGGGCCCATGTACAGCTGTGGCAAACCTAAATGCCAAAAAGGGACAAGAACCTGACACCCTCAGCAACGGGGGGAAAAAACACCTACCTGGGGGTGACGGGCATTTCCCTCCCCCATATGCCCCCCTGGGCACAACTACAAAAACCCAAAACCCAAAAAAAAAAAGGGGGTTTCAGGGAATCCTGCGGGCTCTGTCGCACACTGGGTTTTACATAGTCAAGGTAGGCTTCGGGGGGGATTATGGTAGGAACCAACCAAATTAGTCATCTTTTGGCGTAGTACGGTGGGACTACTTTTTTAAAGACCCCCAACCCAGAGTCTTCAGAGCGTTCACAGTCAGCCCAATGACACCCCTATCAGCCCAACAGAAAAATCACATTTACTTAAAACAGAGAAAATACTAAAACCCATGAGGCATCAAACCCAAAAGGGAAAACAAATTTAATTTTAAGAAATGCTATAGAGGGAAGGGGAAAATTTTCTGTTAAAAACCCCCAAAAAAAACAATTGGGAAAACAACAAATTAAACCCAATTCTGGGGAAAATTCCCTGGACAAAATTTCCCACTGTAATAGTAAAGGGTTTTGAAAAATTTGGCAGAAAAAAACCAAAAAAGTTTTATTTGCCCTCTCGCTTCCCTATAAAATCAAAAAACCCTTAACAAAAAACCCAAAAAAAAAGTAATAACAGTGATAAAGGGTTTGATGAAGAATGAAAAAAACCTAAAAAAAGAAATTGAGAAACCTATTAAAACCCAAAAAAACATAGAGCCCCAGAAAAACCTGAGCCTACCCCTTTCCTTTTGGGTGAATCACAAAAAACAATACGGGAAATACACTAGGGAAAAAAAGAAGGAACAGCATGTCAGAAATCAGCTCAATGTTTTGAAAAAATCCATAGACTCAAAAACCCACTTCGGGGAAAAATTGGAAAAAAACTAAACAAACAACAACACGAAGAGTTTATCTACCCAAAAACGGAGATGAAATGGGTAAAAAAATTCCCCAATCTTTTTGCCCCTTAACAGAAAACCCCCAAACCCAGCAAAAATGTGATAAAATGAAAAACTTAGAATAAAAACTTTTAAAGATACCAAAAACCCACGGATTTCCAATTACATTGAATGAACTACAGGACAAAATCCCAAACCCCCCCAAACCCAAAAAAGGGTCCTGTGGTGTTGATGGTTCCTCAATGAAATGATAAAAATATAAAAGGACCAAAAATTTTTCAATTAGCTATACAAAACTCTTTAACTCATCCTTAGCCTGGCATTTTCCCCCAATTGGGGGAAACCAAAGGGAAATAAATCCCCCCCAATCCACAAAAGTGGAGCCCAAAATTGACCCCAATAACTACCGGGGGGAATTGCTTTCAACAGAAACCCTTTGGGGAAAAATCCTTGATTATCTTTAAACACCCGAATAGTTCTTTTCCTCAGTGAAAAACAATGTACTGAGCAAATGTCAAATTGGTTTTTACCAAATTACCTTTACGGGACAGACCCGTATTCACCCTGCACCCCCTAATTGACAAACAAAAAAAACCCAAAAAAAAAGGCCCAAAGCCCTTCTCATGCTTTTGGTTTTTTAAAAAAAAGCTTTTTGATCTTTTTGGGCATGAGGGTTGCTATACAAATTGATGGAAAGGGGGGTTTGGGGGGAAAAAAAACATAAACATTATAAAACCCCATGACACAAAAAAAACAAGTGTGGGGTTTAAAAATTTGGCAAAAAAACACACCCCTTTCTTTCCACAGGGCCGGGGGGGAGACAGGGTTTCAGTTTAAGCCCCACCCTTTCAACATATATTTTCAAAAATTTGGCGGGGGCACTGGGAAACAGCTGCAGCCCCCGGGGCCAAAAACCCTACAAAATTTTTAAAGTAAAATGTTTTTCTGTTTGCTGATGATCGGGTTGCTTCTGTCCCCCAAACCAAGGGGGGCCCTTTTACAGCACCCCCTGGGAATTTTTGGCACAGTTCTGTCGGGACCGGGGCCCCCGGACAGTAAATCTCAGTAAGACAAAAAAAAATGGGTTTTCCAAAAAAGGTCCAGTTGCCCCGGACCACAAATACAAAAATTTCCCTTTTAGACCCCCGTTGGGCCCTTTGGGGCCCCCCCCCAAAAACTATACATAAACCGGCCCAAAAAATCCGTTTCCACAGGGGGAACTTCCACAAAACTATGAAAAGAAACTGGGGGACAAAGGCAAGAAAAGGGCCCTTCCCATCCATCAAAAAGGGAAAAAAACATTTGAATACCAAAATTTGGATTTGGGGTAAAAAATTGAAAACAGTTTTAGGAAAAACCCTTTTCCCTTTTTTGGTTTTGAGGTCTGGGGTCCGTCACCAACCAAGGGAAATTTACAAAAAAAGGAACAAACAAACCCAAAAAAAGGGCTTGCATTTCAGGGAAATTTTGCAAAAAAATCCTCCGTGTTTCCAAAGTTTAAAAAAAACCAATAATGGGATGCAAAAGCAAAAATTAGGCCAAATAACCCCCTAATTACAAAAATCCAGAAAAAAAGCCCTTAAAATTTTATTTAAACCCCTTAAAAAAGGGAAACGATTCCCCAAAACCCTTTCCCTAACAAAGGGCCCTCACTACAGAGAGATGAAATTTGGAGAAGAGTCCCCTAAAATAAGCTTGTCCTGGGGGGGTCTGTTTACAAAACAAACAGAAACCCCCCCAGCCCCAGGGGCAAACCCCAACAAAACACAATTAGAACCCCCAACCCAAACTGGGAAAAAAAAAAAGGAATTTTTGACACATTGGAAAAAACACAGAACCAAAAAAAAAAAACTGAGCAAATTTGAATGCCATTTGGCCTTTAAAAAGAGAGAACAGTGGAGAATACTGACCACTGGACTGACCCAAACTTTAAAGGGAAACTTTTGGCCCATGTACAGGGTCAGTGAGGGATAGCCTTGCTATTTAGAAAGGGCCGCCCTAGGCAGACCTTTGGGTCTCAAGAGAAGGGCAGGCATGGCACACTGCCCCCCCAAAATGAGGGTGGAAAATGAGCTGCATTCCTAACCTCCTGGCAAATGTTTTGGGCCATATTAGAAAACACATATTTCCCCCAGATTACAGCGATCCACAAAGAATTCGAAAAACCCAAAACCCCAAATTTTTATAAAATCCCTTTTCTTTCGGGTGAAAAACCACAGGGGGCCATCAAAAGCTGCAAAAATTTGGACCTTTGCCACAAGAAAAGGGCCCAAACCGTGAAGAACAAAAAAACCATTTTAAATACAAACCCATATTTTTGTTTTTTTATTTTTCCCCTTTTTTACTTTAACTATTTTCACATTGTTTCAAAAACGTATATTACATAATAGACATTTGAAATGTCTTTTTATTTTGAAATTCTGGGGTGTAATGTTTTCGGGTTAAAAATTTTTTGTTTTTTTTCACTTTTTTAATATCACTTCACTGTTTGGCAATTTTTAAAAAACACGGTTTCCCCTGCAAAAAAAAGCCCTTAAATTGAAAATTTAGAGAGAGAGAGAGAGAGAGAGAGGGAGAGAGAGAGGAGAAGAGGGGGGAGAGAGAGAAGAAGAGGAGGGAGAGAGAGAGAGAGGGGAGAGAGAGGGATAGGATAGAGAGAGAGAGGGGAGAGAGGGAGAGAGAGAGAGAGAGAGAGAGGACCGGTTGGAAGAGAAGAGGAGAGGGAAAAGGAGGAGGGGAGAGAGAGACAGAGAGGGCAGAGAGGGGAAAAGGGAAAAATAGGGCAGAGAGAGAGAGGAAAAGGGGGACCCGAGGGGACCCTTGAAAGAGAGAAGAAGAGAACAAACAGACAGGGAGGGGACCCGGCAGGAGAGAGAGGGAAAAACCCCTATGCTGTGGGTGACCAACAGGCAAGGCCCCGAGTTTTTTACTGGGGCCCATCCTCTTAGCTAAAACTCCCCCAGCACACAGCCAGAGGGAATCCTCACTCACTACCAAAACTAACTCCTACTACAAAAATTTTCCCCCCGGGGCCCAATGATTTTAGCAATGCTTTAAACCCTGGGGGGCTACTATGTAGCGCTGTCTGCCATTGTCCCCCGTGGGTTTTTGGGAGGGGCCAAACACCCAAGGCCTGGTTCAGGGAAAACAAAGGCAACGGGTGGCTAAAAAAGCACGGTCCTTTTGATTACTGCCCGGGGGGACCTATTGGATGGGTCTTTTTTGGGTTTTTCAGGACCAGAACGTCTTTCTAAAAAAAACACCACATGCTCTTTGGTTTTTTTTTAAAAAAACACAGCAGCCCAGTTATCGCTAATTCTCCAAAAAGCTTCAAGCTGTTGGGGACCTTTCACACAAGAGAGGGAGAGAAAAAGGAAAAGAGAGAAGAAAAGGGTGAAAAGAGAGAGAGAGAAAAGAGAGAGGAGAGAGAGAGAGAGGGAGAGAGAGGAGAGGGAGGGGGAGAGAGAGAGAGGGGAAGAGAGGAAAAGAGAGAGGGGGCCCATCCAATGTCCTGGGAGCGGGGAAAAAACTTTCATGATTGGGTTTCTGAGGAGGGTTTAATATTTTAAAACCCAAAAAAAACACAACCAAAAGGGTTGGAAAATTTTTTTTGGTTAATTTTTACTTTATAAAGTAATGAATTAGGCCCCTGTTATTGTTATGTTATTGTGTTTGGGGAACATTATTTTGGGAGTACCCCTAATGTTGGGATTCTACCCGTGTGTAGGGAAAATGGGTTTTCTGTTTTAACTTCCTAAAAATACAAAAATTTTAGTCCTAATGGCAGTACTGTGGGTTTTAAAGAGGGGGGGTGGGATTTTTTTTCAATTTTTTTATAATCACTGATCCTTTCTCCCCAAAGAGAGACATTTAGGGAAATTACTGTTTATGGGTCTTTTCTGTTTGTGTTACACCAGATCCTTCACTGCCTTTTGTATTTTGTGTGTGTGGTATGTTTTGTGATGTGTGTGTATGTGTGTGTGGGGTGTGTGTGTGTGTGGTGTTTTATGTGTTGTGGGAATTTAAAGTGTCCCCTTATGTCAGCTTTGGGCACGTTTTTGTGTGCATACAGTCTGTGACTTTCAACAGCCGAAGGGAAGGGTCCCTGACCCCTTTTCATGGTTCTAACGTTTGCATGTACACACTGGCCACACCCCCACACAGGGCACACCTGGTTCCCTTTTGTACGTTTCAGTGTCCTGATAAGGGTTCTAAAAAATTCTAACGTTTTTATTGGTTTACACGTAGCCTACGTACCGGATGGAAAAAGCTGGGAAAAGCATGGGGCCTGGAGAGGGTGGGGCAGACGGATCTTCCCGGGTCTGGAGGGCAGCTTTTCAGATGTCTATACCATCAATGAAAGATCTGCCCTGGAAAAGGGGAGGGTGAGGGAGAGAGAGAGACAGAGAGGGCAGAGAGAGCCCGGAGGGAAAGAAAGGAGGACAGAAGAGAGGGAAAGAAAGAGAGAGAGAGGAGACCCAGAGAGAGAGAGAAGGGGAGAGAGAGGAGAGAGGGGAGAAGGGGATGAGAGGAAAAGGGAGAGAGAGGGGAGAGGGGGGAGGGAGAGAGAGAGAGAGAGAGGGAGAGAGAGAGAGATTTTAGGGCATAGGGGAATACAGAGAGACAAGACAAAGGAGAGAGAGAGAGAGTGGTTCAGAATGAATGACCAACAGATATCACCTTGGAATCAACCCACAAAAAAACTTTTTGCAGAAAAAGGGAAATTTGTAGAGAGCCTGTTTTTTGCCTTTTAGAGTAACACGGCCCCTTTTAAAACATATAGGGCTCGTTTTTGATGCCCTTCGTTTTTATATTGTAGAAGAATACACAAGAAAACTGGGAAAATCACATTTTTGATCATTACTCACGAGCCCTACTTTTAGTTTAAATTTTTTTTAGTCATTTTTGGGGACATTATTTACCAAGAATGTCCACTGGGGGAGTCTATAGTACGATCAGGGCAAACCCCCGTAGGGTTCAAGCTTTACCCCTCTGCCCTTTATAAGGGGACCCCTGATAAACAAAAAATTTGTCTTCATTTTATTGTTTAAATAAAAAACAAAAATTTTTCTGCGGCCAAAAAGTGCTCGTGTGGGAAAAAAATGAGCATTATTTGGGTTTTTTGGGGAAAGATAGGGTTTTGGGAATTAGCTGATAGGAGTGGGGTAAATACAAAAGGGTTATGTTTTTATTATTCTATTATGACATTTGGGGGAAAAGGCTGGGAATATGGGATATAATAATAACAGGGCCCCTGCAAAAAGTTGTGTACAATGGAAAACTAAAATGACATTTATCACAGGTTGTCAGGATGACAGTGGGCCCTTTGGGGCCGACTGTGAAACAGAAGGGAAAAATAAAAGGGGGGTTTGGATTTCAGCGGGGGAATTTTTCCCTTTATCAGATGAGAATAAACAAAGTCCACTCAAATAAATTTCCCCCTTTTTTTTATAACACTAGCCTCCCCCGGGCTTTGAAAGGGCACTTTTGGGCCGGATAGTCAAGGAAAAAAGCTTTTACCTCTGGGTCAGCCCTTTTGGGTCCCGGGCACCTAGTTATGGTTTTGGGCTACTACACTTTTACTACTGAAAAAAGAGTTTTAAACCCTTTTTAAGGGCGGTGGAGGGGCCTTTTTAGGATTTACTTTTGGAGGGTTTTGTCCAACCAATTTTTGACTACTGTTAAAAAAAGGAAAAATGACAGTCACTATGAGGGAGCCCGTGGGAGCGAGTGCTGGCCTTTGAGCTTCAAGGGCCCTGTCCCCAGCTTCAGAGGACCTTCTACACAGAAAAAACAGGAGGGGCGAGACTAAAAATTCAAAATGTAAAATATTGAAGAAGGGGCCAAAAGAGAGGGAGGACTTTCCCCCTGCCGTGGGGTCCCCCAGATGCCCACCCAGAGAGAGGAGAGGGAGAAAGAGGGGGGTTTATTAGTTATTAAAAAAGTCATCACCCTTCCCGTGGGAGAAACCCAAACTGTCCAGCTTGGCCCCCTACTCTCGAAAAAGGACCAGGAGGGTTTTTCTTTACAAGGGAAAAAAAAGAGTCCTACAGGGAAAATTTGGTTTTTTTAAAAGTACATTACTGTAAAAATTTACAGTAACATTCAAAAAGCAAAAAAACAAACAAACAAAAAAAAACACAAAAAAAGAAAACACCAAGCAACCAAACAAAAAACAACCCACCACACGTAACAGAGGGAGCAAACACAGTCGCAAAAACAAGAGAAGAGTCACCACACTCAAAAGACAACCCACACCACCAACCCCAAATAAACAACACAAGAGAAACAGCACCCAGACCAAAACAACAGAAACAGTTGTAGTGGAAACCACCCAACACACCACCAGCAAAAACAATACCAAAGAGCAAAAACCCAAGCCAACAAACAAACCTCCAAAAGGATTAACCCCAAAGCACAGACCAAAAGACAAAACACTCCAATTCCAAGCAGTTGAAATACACACCTGTTATACCCACAACGGCACAAAAGCACACACACAGCCCACAACAGCACAACCAAACACCAAAAACCAAAAACAAGTGGGGCAAAAACTTAGAAAAAAAACTGTAAAGTGGGCGACAAGTAACGAGGATGGACCTCAAAGTAAACCAACCATGTACAGAAACCACACCACACACCAAATCACCAACACAAAAACACCGGATGCATAACAAATGCACAGGCATACCAATCGCCAAACGTGTGGCACAACAAACCAGCTCGCCACCCCAATGAAACCAAGAACAAAAAACTAGAGTTTGCAAGCAACCTACACACTTTGTGACACAACCACAAACAAGGCACAAAACAAACACCACGCACCAACGAAAAAAGGGTGGTTGTAAAAATTTGAAGGGCTCAGCGGACACTAAACTGGGCCATGCCCCTTCCAAGAAAAAAATATCCAGCCCTGGTCTGTTTTATAAAACACAGTCAAAAGATACACAGAAGAAAAAAATTACCCAGCCCTTTTTTTAAAAAAAACCCCACAGATACCAGATAGGAGACTCCCTAATATCCATCCTTGTTAAACAAAAGGTACAGATCAAAGAGGGGAAAACCCTAAAAACACCTACTTCAGCCCTGGCTATTGTTTTAGCAGGTGTTTGCTGAGGTTTGGGTTAACATTTGCCCTAAAGAAAAAGGACATGTGGGGGCCGAAAAGCGGGTTTAAAGCCCCGAAATTGCCGCGACAAAAACTAAAACGTTTCTTAAATACGTGTAAAACTCACAGTTGGCGTTTAAAGCACAGGGCCGTGTTTCCCAACAAAAAGAAAACTTTTCCCCCGCTTCCCCCTGCTTTCACGCTTTAAAAATGTGATCTTTATTCAGCAAATATAGCCCAGGAATGGTAGGGCTTGGGGGAAGGGGGGTGGATTTAAACCCATCTGCCCGGGGGTTTTCCCTTAAAAGCCCCCTAAATGTGCTCTTTTTTAAAAGCTAAAAGAAACAATGTCCCAACTCCCCGGGTTCCCTTTCCAAGTCACAGGTCTTTTATTTTCCCTTCTGCCCCGGGGGGTTGATGTTGGCTTTAAAATTTTTGAGGACAGGTTTAAAAAGGGGGGCCGTAGGGGAAACGCCAACCCGGGGATTTTTATCTCTCCGTGCTGGGGCCCAGTCCCCCCGGGGACCTGGGAGGTTTTTGGAAAAAATCCTTTAACAAAACATGAAGAGATTTTTAATTATATACTGTGATCATACACAATAACTGGGGCCCTGGGAAAGTTTTTCCTTAAACATAAAACAGGAAAATCCAGGAAAAGCATATAGTAGTGAATTTGGGGGACAGTCCCCCCCAACTGACAAATCCCCAGTAAACAGTGGTCTTTTTGCCCCAAAATGGTGCCTAAGTTTTTGTTTCCAGGACCACTTTTTCCTACTGTGACCAGGTTTCTGGTCTGTTTAGACGCCCAGCATTTGGTACTTAAACCCGTACTTTGTGTTTAAACCTCCCTTAAAACCCCCAAAAACCTTAAAAAAAGGGGTTTGGTGGTTTTCCTCATGACTTTAAGGGGCCCCTTAAAAAACGAAAGGAAAAAGGCCCAAAAAAAGGATTTAAAATAAATCAAAGGGAAAGATGATAAACCCCAGAAAAAATGAGGGCCCGGGTTGTTTTGGACAAGCTCCATCATTATTTTTTTATTTGTAACAGGGCCCAAATTTTCCCATTGCGTCACGGGGGAGGGGGAAAAAGCCCACTTCTGGGGGGGGTTTTTAACCCCCGGAATCAAACCCAGGGCCACGGTCAAGAGAGAGGGACTCTATCCCCCCTCTCCCCCCCTCTCAAGGAAACCTATTTTTTTTTTAACCCCTCCCCCCATTAAAA
>JAGTTL010001558.1:0-13309 GCA_036851935.1 Coregonus suidteri | reverse complement strand
TTTGATTATTTATCTCCCTCGGCCTGGGGCTCCATGCAAGATCTCACCTCGTGGAGTTGCAATGATCATGAGAACGGTGAGGAATCAGCCCCAGAACTACACAGGAGGATCTTGTCAA
Organism: Coregonus suidteri; assembly: GCA_036851935.1. NCBI lineage: Eukaryota > Metazoa > Chordata > Actinopteri > Salmoniformes > Salmonidae > Coregonus > Coregonus suidteri. The sequence continues at coordinate 13,191 of JAGTTL010001558.1, read as the reverse complement.
TGATCTCAAGGCAGCTGGGACTATAGTCACCAAGAAAACAATTGGTAACACACTACGCCGTGAAGGACTGAAATCCTGCAGCGCCCGCAAGGTCCCCCTGCTCAAGAAAGCACATATACAGGGCTGTCTGAAGTTTGCCAATGAACATCTGAATGATTCAGAGGAGAACTGGGTGAAAGTGTTGTGGTTAGATGAGACCAAAATCGAGCTCTTTGGCATCAACTCAACTCGCCGTGTTTGGAGGAGGAGGAATGCTGCCTATGACCCCAAGAACACCATCCCCACCGTCAAACATGGAGGTGGAAACATTATGCTTTGGGGGTGTTTTTCTGCTAAGGGGACAGGACAACTTCACCACATCAAAGGGACGATGGACGGGGCCATGTACCGTCAAATCTTTGGTGAGAACCTCCTTCCCTCAGCCAGGGCATTGAAAATGGATTGTAGATGGGTATTCCAGCATGACAATGACCCAAAACACACAGCCAAGGCAACAAAGGAGTGGCTCAAGGAGAAGCACATTAAGGACCTGGAGTGGCCTAGCCAGTCTCCAGACCTTAATCCCATAGAAAATCTGTGGAGGGAGCTGAAGGTTTGAGTTGCCAAATGTCAGCCTCGAAAACTTAATGACTTGGAGAAGATCTGCAAAGAGGAGTGGAACAAAATCCCTCCTGAGATGTGTGCAAACCTGGTGGCCAACTACAAGAAACAACCTCTGTGATTGCCAACAAGGGTTTTGCCACCAAGTACTAAGTCATGTTTTGCAGAGGGGTCAAATACTTATTTCCCTCATTAAAATGCAAATCAATTCATAACATTTCTGACATGTGTTTTTCTGGATTTCTTTGTTGTTATTCTGTCTCACTGTTCAAATAAACCTACCATTAAAATTATAGACTGATCATGTCTTTGTCAGTGGGCAAACGTACAAAATCAGCAGGGGATCAAATACTTTTTTCCCTCACTGTAGATGGCTACTGACAAGTGCAAGATTATGCATTTCAGTAAGCAGTGGGCCTGTATATTATTAAACAGCTTGCTGACATTTTATATTGGCTCTGTGAAATGCACAGAACCTGGTTGCCTGCTAATATTGAATGGGAGTCAATGCCATGCAGGGATTATTACTAATTATTGACATAAAAGGTGTAACATCTTGAGCAATAAATATTAACTGAATAACCACCCAAGTGTTCGGTTTTCTTTGAATCTCTGTGACAAAATGCTTATTGCCTTTCTCTGATTATTAGGGCTATATGTATTTTATGTTTGAAGGCCACACCTGTTTTAAGCAATTAAATTTTAACGTAATATAGATCTAGTGCATTCAAAGAGGTGCGTTAATTGTGTAAAGCAATCGAGTCATGAATGAGATATTCCCATTGATAACTCGAGCGATTGAGCAAAACTACGATTCCCAGGGTGCACTTCACTGCATTTCCGGTCCTGCGCGGTTTCTGGAGCGGATTGCAACCCGGAGTCAGGATTCAATAAATGTGTAGTCGTTTGGAAAACAGGTAACGTGTTTATTTCTAACTTCTGCAGTTTTAACAAACAATAATTGTGCCAAGGTGCAGAAATATATATTTTTAGTGTGCGAGGTGCACACGGAATCTCCTGGAGAGGCCAGTATAACGCCGTTCTGACGTTGAAATTAACTGGCTCCAGATGGGGTTTGCGTCTCCAATCCAGCCGCCATGCCGATTGTTCTTTGTTACATTTGCATGACTGCAGAAGACGGAGTAGGCTGAGATCGGAGTTAAAACCCGGCTAGAGTTTGGAATCTGGTGAAATCCTGGATCCCGTTCTTTACTGGATCGTCTTTATTAATATGTAGCTACTCTGCTGAATTGTGATTAGCGTGGAATACACAGTGTAATTTTCATACTGGAGAAGAATGGCCTTTGCTTTAGTGAGGTCCCCATACATTTACCACACCACTGTTTTTGACCAGAATTTAGCTCCAGGTTGAGTTATCCACATTAGTCAAGAAGTGTAGGCCTCACATTTGCCACTCTTGGACTGCTTCAGAGGATTGCTCACATTCTTCAGAATTCATACATTTGACCAATCCATTTGGCATGTCTTAATGTATTTCTGTTGTAACTAACAGTGTCAACAAATATAGTAGTATCTATGATCATGTAGTGAAAATGTAATGATAATCTCTAAGTAATAATGTAGCTTGTAAATAACAAATCGGCAACTCCACCTTTTTGGTAAAAAGCTGAGGGATGGGCCTGAAGAAATGTAACCACTGCATTTCATAGAACTATTGATGCAAGGACTGACCATCCAAGATATCAAAATAATAGTATTAAGAATATCTTGAGGCTATACAGTGTTGTTTAGGCCCTACAGTTACAATGTTTACAAACATTGGCGTAAAACAAGCTTCTATTTAGGGTTCTGATGGAAATTTGCGCTAAGCCAGGGGAGTCAAACTCATTCCATGGAGGGTTTGTGGTTTTCCTTTCAATTAAGACCTAGACAATCAGGTGAGGGGAGTTCCTTTCTAATCCGTGACCTTAATTCATCAATCAAGTCCAAGGGAGGAGTGAAAACCCTGCAGACACTCGGCCCTCCGTGGAATGAGTTTGACATGTGCACTAAACTCAAGTTATATCCTTCAAGAATCAATGCATATACATTATTAATTTAAAAGTCCAGAAATTGATGTATCAACTGCGGATATCCCCTTTAAACTCTTAAAAGTTTTGATTTAGATAAAGCAAATGATACACAATACACACTTTACGAAGATTTGTAACAACATCTCTTTCTTGAATGTGCAGATTGTCATGATGACGGAGCAACCAGATGAGTTTATCTGTGAGTATACTGAAAACTTCAACACCTTTGAAATGGCATCCGAGTTTATTTGTCACATGCTTCGTAAACAACAGGTGTAGACTAACTTACTTGCAGGTTCTTGTCCAACAATGCAAAGTTAAAGATAAAATATAGAAATAGTGACACAAGGAATAAATACACAGTGAATAACAATAACGAGTAAACATATCATGGCTATATACAGGTAGGACAAGTACCGCGTCAATGGTAATTGAGGTAGTTATGCACATATAGGCATAGTGCACATTGATTTACTATTGTAGCTCTTTTGCTCCCTATGTGTGCGTGCCTGTGGTGTGTATCTAGCCCTACACGCGTATGTGTAGGTATTTCACATTGCATGCCTGTGCCTATTTAGACATCAGAGTATGTGGTATCTGATATGTTACTTTTTGATGGTACCCGTCAGGGTGTGAGGACTGTGGGCAGTATCATGACTCTGAGTGTCCAGAGCTGGGACCAGTGGTGACTGTACAGGACTCATTTGTTCTCAGCAGAGCGCGGTGAGTAAAAGTCCACCATGCAAGCTACCTAGTGAGAGGGTTACTGACACCAGTGTTGAGTGGGTTTCCACCTTAGCTGGTAATCTTACAAATAGTGTATTTAAAGCAGCAAATCTTTAACCTGATATTGGAGGAACAGGAATGGAGGAGGCTATGTATTGATAGAAGTTGTATTGTGTGTTTGTCATGGGTCAGGTCCTCTCTGCCGGAGAGTCTGGAGATCAGACAGGTGCCAGATGGGAGGGAGGGAGTGTTTGTCCTCCGACGTCTGGTCAAGAGGACTAGGTTTGGTCCCTTCGAGGCTAGGAGAGTATCCCACCTGGACAAAGAAGGCCTGTTCCCTCTGAAGGTGCATTCTCAACTTAGGCTGCTGTTATTATGGAGAAATATTTGTTATATGTTGTGTGTTGTTTGCGATGGTGTTAAAATCCCACTCTCTGTATTCTTTGGTTTTGTTTGTGACCTGGACAGATCTTCCAGAGAGATGGCCTGGTAGTCTGTTTTGACTCAGCCAATGAGGATGACTGTAACTGGATGATGCTGGTTCGGCCCGCCACTGACCATCAGCACCAGAACCTGACTGCTTACCAGCAGGATGATGAGGTCTACTTCAACACCTCACAGGTATCATATACCAACTCCCCCAAACAAAGCAACTGAGAACAGTTTTGGTCATTCTTTATTGGATATGTCCCGATATCCACACTAGCATACTATTTAGTGTTCATGGCCAATACATCACTACATACTAGGTGGTGTACAAATGGGAGAGAGCTCTTCTCTTCCTGGAGACACATAGATGGTTCCCTCCTCTTTCATATTGTAACCCTCTGTCTTTTCCCCAGGATGTGCTGCCAGGGTCTGAGCTGAGGGTTTGGTATGGGGCCTTTTATGCCAAGAAGATGGAGAGGCCCATCCTGAAGGCCCCAGACCCTCCACCTCCAGCAGGTATGGAGCCCCACTGGCAGACTGGATTCTGCATCATTGTCTCCTGAGATGCAAACTGGTGTACTGTAGCTTTAACCCTGCTGTTCTATTGCTAAGCACATATTCAATATGAAATATGTGACAGCGTTGTCCTATTTTTGTCCCTCCCTTATCTCTCAGATGTGGATACTACCTCTACCATGCCAGAGGGGGCTTTGAGTAAAGCTGGTGCGTCACAGCCCCTAGTGGTTGGAGAGAATGATGCAGGTGAGCTCACTCCCAGGGATGCCACAAATATTTTCCGGGCATACATCAACACCTTCTCATGAAACCACTGTTAGATGAAATACCTCTGCTGTAAATAAGTGAATAATGAGCCGTTTCTGTTACAGTAACAGTTCAGCCACATATTATTAAGCCCCTTAACATTTGAGGAATAACTCTCCATCATAAACTATCATTCATATGAATGATATACATTTACATTTACATTTTAGTCATTTAGCAGACGCTCTTATCCAGAGCGACTTACAGTTAGCACATGCATTATTTTATCGAACCCACAACCCTGGCGTTGCAAACGCCATGCTCTACCAACTGAGCTACATCCCCTGCCGGCCATTCCCTCCCCTACCCTGGACGACGCTGGGCCAATTGTGCGTCGCCCCATGGGTCTCCCGGTCGCAGCCGGCTACGACAGAGCCTGGATTCGAACCAGGATCTCTAGTGGCACAGCTAGCACTGCGATGCAGTGCCTTAGACCACTGCGCATGATCAGAATACATTTCAGAAATGAACAATTGCCTCAGGGTTTCCAACAGCTGTAGTGGACAGTGAGTATGTTAGGTTTTAGAGAAACCACCACACGGCCCTACATTCCTTCTCTTGCTGGGTTGACCCGACCCATGCTTTGTGTCCAGTAGGCCAGGGCCAGGGCTGTGTTTGTGGAGCGACAGCTCCTGACCGGTCAATGACTGCCACACCACCAAGACTAACCATAGAAAGACAGGGAAGGAGGAGTAGATGGTCTCATATTGTTATAACTGGTGCTGGAGCTGGGAAACAAAGTTCCTCCTCATGAACACTAGCACTTGCATTACATAGAAGGTAGCCATGATGGTTGATGGCTTCAGAGCTGGCTTAAGACAGGCGGCTGAATGGCTCGTTTTAATCAGGACAGTAGTGAAGAGGAAGAGGTGCTCTTCTCTATTTACATGAAAAGTTCAATTTCCCCATCCTTCCACCTGTCTTCTTCCCAGACCACCTTTTGAGCCACCTGCAGGAAGTGAAGGCTGTAGCCCCACCCCCTGATGACCAACCCCAGCAGCAGGAAGAAGCAGAACTGGTAACCCCTGATGACGGCCCCAGTGCTGAGCCCATCCCTGCTCCTCCTCTGCCAGCTCCCAAAAGAATGCTGGGCAGGCCGGGGAAGAGGGCCAAAGGAGGACGGAAACCTAGCACTGCAACTATAGCAGCAAAGAAGAAAAGTGAGACAGATTCCACCTTTTTTACATTGTTACATTATTGACTACCCCATCACATGCACTGTTAAGTTTCCACCACATTCTCTCCTCAAATGTGATTTTTATTGATACCTTCCTGCTTCTAGTTGCAGCCTTTTTAGAGCCAGCAGAGAAAGCCCTCAACATGGTCCCTGCAGACGGAGGAGAGGCCATGCTGGATGGCAATGACCTGGAGATCGGCCCTGACGGTGTGGCTGTCACCATGCCCAGGGTGACCCGCACCCTCCTCTCTGCTGGGATGTAAGGATCAACTATAATGTCATGACTTACATAGCCAAAGTAAATGCCTCTTAGTAGAGTAATCATTTTCCATTGCTATACTTCAACTGCAGTTCACCTTTCAATTGCATGCTTTATTTACAGTACACATATTTTATTTTGAAGGACAATAAACATCAATCAATCAGTTATTCTGTAGACTTGGAAAGATACCATGCTCTCACTCTCTCCACTCTGTCCCTCTCCTCGCTCTCACTCCCTCCACTCTGCATTATCCCCCTTTCCTCTCACTCCCTCCACTCTGCATTATCCCCCTTTCCTCTCACTCCCTCCACTCTGCATTATCCCCCTTTCCTCTCACTCCCTCCACTCTGCATTATCCCCCTTTCCTCTCACTCCCTCCACTCTGCATTATCCCCCTTTCCTCTCACTCCCTCACTCCCCCTTTCCACTCTGCATCATCCACTCCTTTCCTCTCACTCCCTCCACTCTGCATTATCCCCCTTTCCTCTCACTCGCTCTTGTCCTTGTTCCCTCTTCCTCAGGCCTGGGTCGAGGAAGAGGTTTCTGAGGCAGGGAGGAGACCATAAGAGGCTGTACAAGTGCAACCTCTGCAACAAGGTCTTTCAGAACAGCAGCAACCTCAACAGACACATCCGCTCCCACGGTAATGCTCTCTCCACTCCTCCCTCCATCGTTTTTTTTTGTCCTGGTCTTTTTTTTGTGGCAGGAACAATTATGTAAGACTAATTCCATCTCTTTTCTCTGAAGAGCGGTGTATATATGGAGATCACTGTGTTTACTAATCATGTCATATACACATAAACACAAAAGTGCATATGTTTTGATTTCTTTGTCTGTGCTCTCTTAGGTGATAAGCTCTTTAAATGTGATGAATGTGACAAGATGTTCAGCCGCAAGGAGAGCTTGAAGCAGCACATCTCATACAAGCACAGCAAAAACGAGGTAGGCGCACCTAGATCAATGCTCAACATTTTGGCCTTTAATTTTTTTGACCAGGATAGTCACTGTTTGTGTTGCAGTGGCTAGCTCCTTGATTCACTGTACATTGTGTGTGTGTCCGTCTCTCCCTCAGCCCGACGTGGAGTATAGGTACAAATGTAACACATGCGACAAAGCCTTCCGTGTGGAGAATGCATTAAAGTTCCACAACTGTCGGACAGGTAAGTGCAGTATGAATTAGAAAACACCATTTGTTTGGGTGTCCGCTATCTTTATCCATCTTTGAAATACTTCTGATGTTACTTTACTGTTGTCACTTGTTGTACTGTACAAACCGTACAGCATCTGCATTGTCCTGTCTGTGACTTTGTTGAAACAATATCCTATCCATTCATTATTTGTTTCATTGAATGACTAGTCAGATTGTTTGTTCTTGTTCCTGTGGTGGCAGATGACAAGACATTCCAGTGTGAGATCTGCTCGAGGTTCTTCTCCACCAACAGTAACCTGTCTAAGCACAAGAAGAAGCACGGAGAGAAGCTGTACGCCTGTGAGATCTGCAGCAAGATGTTCTACCGCAAGGACGTCATGCAGGACCACCAGAAGAGACATACTGTGGGTCAGTACTGGCAGAGGGACCAGGGGGGCATGAGCCATCTTTATTGATGACTATTTTGTTGATACTCCCCACAGGGCACAGACGTCAGTTCAAAGTCTAGTTTTGATTAAAATATGGTTGAGTTGTCAACTAACGTGAATTCAACGTGAAATAAACACATTTCACCATGTCATTGGATTTAGGTTAAAAGTTGGGTGAAAAAAATATTAAATTCCCTTACGTTGATGACTTTTTGCAAATCCAATCAGTTTTCCACATTGATTCAATGTCATCACATTTAATTTTTGTTGTTGAAATGACGTGGAAATAACGTTGATACAATCTTTTGCCCAGTGTGTCTGGAGTTTATTATAAGTTTGAAGTATATTATAGTATATGATGTTCTTGATTAGTTTATATCAACAGAGCAGAGCTTGCAACTTTTACAAGTGCATGGCTCAGAATCCTGAAATAATGTGTTCTATCCCAACGCGTTAATCAACCTTCTCTCAGAGCTCAGCTGTACTGTTATTGTATGTCTCAGCAAACCCAAAGCACCTGAAGAGAGAAGAGCTGGAGGCCAATGGGGAGGAAGGGACCAAATACAGGAAGGAGCCTTCAGCATGTCCTATCTGTGGCAAGGTGAGGTGACGCGGATACCAGAAAATATAACTATTTTGGCATTGGATCAAATGAGTCAAAATAAAGACTTGAAAGAAGATATTTACCCTGACTGTGTGTGTCCAGGTGTTTTCCTGCAGGAGCAACATGAACAAGCATCTGCTTACTCACGGGGATAAGAAGTACACCTGTGAGATCTGCGGACGCAAGTTCTTCAGAGTGGACGTCCTGAGGGACCATATTCATGTGCACTTTAAAGTGAGAGAGATTAGTTCATGGTTCTTTTGAACTCTTACATAACCACACATTTGACTCACACTCAAAAATGACAGAGAGAGAAAGAGATTGACACTAGGTCCATAGTGGTGTCGTTGCTCAACTTCCTGTGTGTGTGTTCTCCAGGACATAGCCCTGATGGACGAGCAGGAGAGGGAGGAGTTCATCAGGAAGATTGGCATCTCAGTGGACAGCAGCGACGACACTGATGAGGAGGATGAAGACTACGGACAAGAGACCCACAAGTACAACTGCAAGAAGTGTCAGGTCAGTCACAGACCACGCATGAAAATGCCACATCGGAACACAGAGACTGTCACGCAAAAACAAACTACACCACTGTGGTGGTTAAACAACTGCACACCACGTGGTGGTTAAACAAACAAAACTCACACCACTGTGGTGGTTAAACAAACAAACTCACACCACTGTGGTGGTTAAACAAACAAATCACACCACTGTGGTGGTTACAACCCCAAACTCACACCATGTGGTGTCACAAACTCACACCACTGTGGTGGTTAAACAAACAAACTCACACCACTGTGGTGGTTAAACAAACAAACTCACACCACTGTGGTGGTTAAACAAACATACTCACACCACTGTGGGGGTTAAACAAACATACTCACACCACTGTGGGGGTTAAACAAACATACTCACACCACTGTGGTGGTTAAACAAACAAACTCACACCACTGTGGTGGTTAAACAAACATACTCACACCACTGTGGGGGTTAAACAAACATACACACACTGTGGTGGTTAAACAAACATCTCACACACTGTGCAAACATACTCACACCACTGTGGGGGTTAAACAAACATACTCACACCACTGTGGGGGTTAAACAAACATTCTCACACTCTCCATGGCCACTGTTCGAATCTACTGTCTTTGTGTTTGTCTAGGTGACGTTCTTCAAGGGCAGAGACTACCTGAAGCACATCATGGACCTGCACAAAGAGAGGGGTTATGGCTGCATCATCTGTAACCGGCGCTTCGCTCTGAAAGCCACCTACAATGCCCACCTGGTCATCCACAGAGAACAGCTCCCAGACCCTGCAGTGCAGAGGGGTGCAGAGAAGGGACATGGGACAGTGATAAAGCGATGAGGGACCGTGGGGGACAGTGGTGGAGCGATGAGAGACCGTGACATGGGACAGGGGTGGAGAGATGAGAGGACCAGGACACAGAGATCTAGAACAGGGGCACTGTTGTACACTCTACTTCTTGGTTAGTTACTAGCACTCTGACCATAACCCTGTCTGTTACACTTTTCATTTTGCTCTAAAGGTACATCCACCCCTGCGAAATGTGTGGCCGAATCTTCAACAGCATCGGCAACCTGGAGAGACACAAGGTCATTCACACAGGTAGGAACCGAACCCTTCATCTCTACCAAGATACTTTCTTGATACTGGACCACATTCAATGTTGTACTTTAACACACGAGTCACATATTTTGGCACTATGATATCCACCCAATATTTGTCTTGAAGGCATGATATGCATAATAAAGAATATCAGATTTTTATGGGCTTATTATTTTTATTTGTTTGCTGTCTCCTCTGTAATGTTTTTCACCCAGGGGTGAAGAGCCATGGTTGTGACCAGTGTGGGAAGTCGTTTGCCAGGAAGGACATGCTAAAGGAACACCTGAGGGTCCATGACAACGTCAGAGACTTCCTATGTGCTGAGTGTGGCAAAGGTGAGGCCATCACCATGACAACTATCCTTGTCAAATAATTAGTGGTACAGGCATTTGCATAATAGACTAGAAATGGAGACCAAATTGACCTACATTGGTGGTGGCATTTCCAACTGCTGTTTTTGCCTTTACCAAGCACTTACCTTGAGGTGAGCTGGGACAGTAGGGGTTAAACCATAGAGACAGTATATGCATGAGATCTACCACAACTTGAATGTAATTCTTGTCCATATATGTATATATTCTTAAATTCCATTCCTTACTAGATGTGTGTGTATTGGGTATATGTTGTGAAATTGTTAGATATTACTTGAAATATGTGGCTGTAAGAATTGGAAAAATATTCTGATCAAAGCATGCATGTACTTTTTTTGGTAAACGCATCCACAAGGGGTAAGCTAAGAACTTCAGCCAATGTGTTCTCTGCAGGGATGAAGACCAAGCATGCGCTGAGGCACCATATGAAACTGCATAAGGGCATCAAAGAGTACGAGTGTAAGGAGTGCAACCGCAAGTTTGCCCAAAAAGTCAACATGCTGAAACACTACAAGAGACACACAGGTGAGACGGGCCCAGCAACAACTATACAAAACAACCCAGTGGCAGGGGGGAAAAAATGCCACTTTAATTTATAAACATGGGTTTGGCACTGTAAGCTGACATGCATTGCCAAACATTGGTCATATTTTACAGATACAACAAAGCTAATGAGAGTCTGTACAAAGGGCTTATTGGGTTATGGTTTGCACTGACAGATGTACCGTTTCTACTCTTGCAGGAATAAAGGACTTCATGTGTGAGTTGTGTGGGAAGACGTTCAGTGAGAGGAACACCATGGAGACGCACAAGCTCATTCACACAGGCAAGTTCCTGGATGAATACTCACCGTTTCATATTGTGTGTTTTTGTTTTGGACAACTCCATGAATACCTTCTGTTTGAGAACCGTTATTAGATCTCTCTCTCTCTCTCCCCAGTGGGGAAGACGTGGTCGTGTGCAGTGTGTGATAAGAAGTATGTTACAGAATACATGCTCCAGAAGCATGTGCAGCTGACTCATGAGAAGGTGGAGGCCCAGAGCTGTCACATGTGTGGCACCAAGGTGTCCACCCGAGCCTCCATGAACCGCCACATGAGGCGCAAACACCCTGAGGTGAGCTGGGACAGTAGGGGTTAAACCAAATAGACACCCTGAGGTGAGCTGGGACAGTAGGGGTTAAACCAAATAGACACCCTGAGGTGGGACAGTAGGGGGAAATAGACACCCTGAGGTGAGCTGGGACAGTAGGGGTTAAACCATAGAGACATTATATGCATGAGATCTACCACAACTTGAATGTAATTCTTGTCCATATATGTATATATTCTTAAATTCCATTCCTTACTAGATTTGTGTGTATTGGGTATATGTTGTGAAATTGGTAGATATTACTTGTTAGATATTACTGCACTGTCAGAGCTAGAAGCACAAGCATTTCGCTACACCCGCAATAACATCTGCTAAACACATGTATGTGACAAATAAAATTTGATTTTGATTTGATTAGTATCAGCTGAAACTGCCATTCTCTGTCATGTTCTCCAGACCAGGCCCATCTCTCTTTGAAACATAATTTCCTATCCCACCTGTTATTGATAGTGAAGCCTCAGCTTTCTTTAAACTTCTGCTCTCTCCTCCTACCCCAGGTGGTCACTGTGAGAATAGATGAGTTTGACGAGCTCCAAGAAGACTCAACAATCGATGAGTCAAGCATCAGCATAGTGCAGGTACGAAGTGCCATACAACGCATATGGTGGTGAGCTAAGTACAGTATATGCAGAGATGGAACTATTTTAATACTCTTGGTTCTCATACCCCCCTCATAGCCCACTCTAACCCTGGAGAAGGAGGCTCTTTCTGGGGAGAGGCCTCAGCGGACCCCCCGGCCGCCCAGGAAGAAGCAGAAACAGCTGGAGGAGCCGGCGCTGTCGGACTCTGATGAGTATGCTGACTTCACAGGCAAAGGAGTACAGTACACCACCACTGTAGTGGGAGATGAGACCAGCTCTGCTGTGCAGAGTATACAGCAGGTGGGTGGGTCATGTGTTTGTCTGATCATCTATGTTAGCAATTATATTAGGTTAGAGATTATATTTATTACAATTGGGTCCATCTGTCCATGATAAATGTCTTTAAATAGTGTTGTGGATAAGTGGTGTTTTTAAAGGTCCAATGCAGCAGTTTTTATCTCAATATCAAATCATCTCTGGGTAACAATTAAGTACATTACTGTGATTGTTTTAAATTAAAATGTTAAAAAAAAAAATGGCTTCTTAGCAAATAGCAATTTCTCAAGCAAGATTTTTGCTAGGACTGTCTGGGAGTGGTTTGACTGGGGAGGGGGAAAACTGAAAATTAGCTGTTATTGGCAGAGAGGTTTGGAACTCACTTTCTTATTGGTCTATTAACTAATTTACAGCATGGTGATGTCACCATGGAAGGCCAAAACTCCCTCCCACCAAAACAGGCTGAAATTTCAGGCGGTCTTTTCAAGCAGCTCGTACACTAAAAGGGACTTATCATCATTTTCACCATTTCACAGTATTATTCTAACCTCGTGTGGAAATATACACTGAGTGTACAAAACATTAGGGTCACCTTCCTAATATTGAGTTGCGCACCCCCTTTTGCCCTCAGAACAGCCTCAATTCGTCTGGGCATGGACTACAAGGTGTCTAAAGCGTTCTACAGGGATGCTGGCCCATGTTGATTCTAATGCTTCCCACAGTTGTCAAGTTAGCTGGATGTCCTTTGGGTGGTGGACCATTCTTGTTACACACGGGAAACTGTTTAGCGTGAAAAACAAAACAGCGTTGCAGTTCTTGACAAACTCAAACCGGTTCGCAGCAAATCTCTCCCCCTACAGAGGGGAGGGCAGACCTAAATACTCTTGCCTTATCTGTTCGCTGTTTCATCCTTCTGTGCCTGGTGCCAAAGCATTAAAATCAAGGCTGAG
>JAGTTL010001557.1:0-13311 GCA_036851935.1 Coregonus suidteri | reverse complement strand
TGCATCTATGAGAAAAATATCCACCGCTATCCAGCCCGGGGGGAGGCCCCAAAATGGGAGTGATGTATCTCAAAACCCGCAGAAAGACCAAAAAAATTTGGAAGGACGATATGTGAGCACACTTTAGCATCTGGGGCCCTGCAAACCAAATTTGAATACGGCAACGTGCAATAAATATATTACATTTTCAGAGACAAATTTTTTTTATGTTTTTATAAAATTTGACAAAAGAATAAAATCAAAAAACCACAAAAAAATCAAAATATAAAAAGTTTTTGGGTTTTTCAGAAGATAAAATAGAAAAGATCAGGGGGACATGTAATTTGACTCGAGATGGTTAACAGAGCCTGCTTTTAGAGAGTTGGGGCCCATTGGGGTTCTGCATGATATTTAAACATACTTGACAGCCATGTTAGCGACCCTAAATAAGGAAAATATTTAAAAATGCTAGTAAGGAATGTTAGAATTAGAACAATACTAAACCCTTCAAAAAATTTGGGCCCCAGCTTGTAAAGGGTTTTTGGGTCTTGAACAAGTACGGAACACAAAAACATAGCTAGCCGCAACCCAGGGGGCCTTTCCTGGAAGTGCAAACATGCAGATTCTTTCCCCCGTCTGGTCATGTTTGATTGCTTCAGACTACCCTAGACCCCTGCCGGGAAACTGGGGTTAAAACAGGCCAAAATAAATTTTCCCCTTTTTCCTAGTCCCCACCTTTATCCCCAAGGCAATCGAAATGTGTTGTCTGTGTGATTTTCCCTGAAAAGGCTTTATTAAAATAATACAATTTGCCAATCAGAGTTTTGGCATCTCAAATAAAAAAGAAAAAGTGACTCAGGGAAAACAATATTTGGGGGACAAAGATGTCCGCCCCAAATAGAATCACAAAAAAAGCCAAACTCACCCAAGTGATAAAAGCAAATCAGCACAACACAAAAAATTTGAAATGTCAGAAAGACAGTCATTGTCACCTCCACGTATTGAAGGCGAACAGAGAAAGGAATGTTCTGACAAAATTTCAAATTAGTTAGCTACAGTAAGCTTTGAGGCTGCCCAATAAAAAACCTGGAGGCATGGAATGTTAGCAAGTATGAGGGAACATTGTAGAATCACCAGCACAACATCTGACGAGATTAATTTAGAATACATTCCATATGGGTCCCAATCCCAAAACCACTCCAATTTTTGGGCTGACGTAAAGTGACATTTGAAGTGAAACAAAGGCACCTTTTCCCATATAGTGCACTATTTTTGACCGGGCCCCAATGAGCCCGGTAAAAAGTTGTGCACTACATAGGAAATAGGGTGCCATTGGGACGCAGCCAGGACTCCCTTTGAGTGGCGGGCCCAGCTCCCTTTGGGGAAAGGGGTTTTATGCTGCCCAGATCAGGACCTACACTTACCAGCCCTGGCCCTTGAGCGCACTGGGTGATCAAAGAGACGCCTTCCCATGCAGGGGGCCTACCTGGGGGGAAAGAAGAACACAGGGGGGGTCGGGAGTAAAGCCATAAAATTTTTATTTGATCCAAATGGTACAGCCAATAGGGCCGCCAGGTACCAAAGAGCCCCATAAAAATGGAACCAATCAGGGGTGATGCGAAATTCTCAAAGGGATAAAAGTTACATGCTTTTTATTATTCACGACGTTAAATTTCTTTAAGGGACTTACAGTATCAAAACCATCAGCAGCAGACCGGGTGCTCTCCCAACAGCATTTCTCGGGGTCTCTGTGGCCGAGATCGTGCTGTTAGAAACCCCCAAAAAAAAAAAAAAAAAAAAAAAAAAAAAAAAAAAAAAAAAATAACTATCCATTTCATACAGAGGGCTTAAATATAAAAAATGCTAATGAAAATGATAAGGTCAGGGGGTTTTGATTTGCCCAAAAATAAAAAATTTTTGGATTTGAATTTGAGCTGTTCCAATGAACTACTTCACAACCGCTCAAATAAAAAAATTTCTAACAGCCCCTGGCCAGAGGAGAGCTCCGGCCGTATTACGTTAAGGATAACATTACATGGAGGGAAAATACCCTCTCTCTTCCCCTCCTCTCTCTCTTTCTCTTTCTCTTCTCCTTCTCTCTCTTCTCTCTCCCTCTCTCTCTTCTCTCTCCTCTCTCTCTCCTATACTCTCTTACTCTCTCTCTCTCTCTCTCCTCCTCTTTTCCTCCTCTCACTCTCTCTCTTCACTCTCTCTTACCCCCCCCAGGAGAAAAAGAGGAAATCAAAAGTGGAAAGTCATGTCACAGAGGATGAGGGAATTTGAGGAAACCAGGCATTTTGAAATCTGTCTCACAGCTTAAAACCACTGACCCACACGGCTTTGCTAAGCCCTGACAGTCGAGCCGGATAAAACAGACTGAAACACTCCTCCCCCTCTCTCCTCTTTTTGAGCCGTGCCGGGGACAAAACCTTTTCCCCCATAATGACAAAGCAAAACCGGTTTTTAGAAATTTTGTGCACTTTTAAAAAATGAAATTTTACTTAATAAGTATCAGACCCTTTTATCAGTACTTTTGAAGCACCTTTGGCAGCCATTACAGCCCGAGTCTTCTTGGGTAGACGCTACAAGCTTGGAAAACCCCTGTTTTTGGGGATTTTCTTCATTTTCTCTGAGACCTCTAAAGCTTGTGGGTTGGGATGGGAGCGTCACTGCCACAGCTTTTTTCAGTCTCCCCAGAGATGTTCGACGGGGTTCAATCGGGGCTTGGCGGGGCCACCAAGGACATTAGGATTTGTCCAAAGACACTCCTGCTTTGTTTTGGGCTGTGCTTAAGGTCGGTCCTTTTGGGAAAGGGTGAACCTTCCCCCCAGTCGGGGGCCCGACGCTCTGGAGCGTTTTCATCAAGGATCTCTCTTACTTTGCCCCTTTCATCTTTCCTGACCCTGAAAGTCCCCCAGCCCTGCCGCTGAAAAAAACATTCCACAGCAGGTGCGCCACCACCATGCTTCCCCTGGGATGATGAGGTTTCCTCCAGACATGACTTTTGGTTTCGGCCCAAATATTTAAAATTTGGTTTCATAGCCAGAGAATCTTTTTTATTATGGTTGAGAGCCCTTTGGGTGCTTGTAGCAAACTCCAAGCGGGCTCTGTGCCTTTCCTGAGGAGTAGCTTCCGTTCGGCCACCTCCATAAATGCCGTTGGGGAGTGCTGCAGAGAGGGTTGCCCTTTGGAAAGGGGTTTCCCATCTCCAAGAGGAATTTGGGTCGTCAGAGGACCATCGCTTTCTTGGTCACCTCCCGGGCCAGGCCCTTCTCCCCCCATTTCTCAGTTTTCCGGGGGGGCCGCCTAGGAAAAGTCTTTTTTGGGTTTAACTTTTTCCTTAGCCTTCGTAGTCATTTGGAGAGCATGGCGTTGCAACGCCCCGGGTTGGGTTTATCCCGGGGGGGCCCGTATGAAAAATGTAGCACCACTAACTGTAAATCGCTTGGATAAGGAAATTTCCCAAAATGACTAAAATGTAAAAATTAAAAATGATGGGAAAAACTGTGTTCTTGGGACCTTCAATGCTGCAGAAATGTGGTTTGGGGACCCTTCCCCCGTTGTTTCCCCGATACAACCTGTTATACAAACCAAAAACTTAACCTCATGGGGTTTTTGCCTGAATGCACTGCAACGTGGGGCCTTTTTAAAAGAAGGGTGTGCTTTCCAAAAACATCCCAATCAAATTTTAATTTTCCCCAAAGGGGCCCAATCAAGTTGAAAAACATCCCCAAGGTGTTTAAAAGGGAAAAAGGATGATGAGCTCAAAATTTTTTTGTTCATAGCAAAGGGCGAATATATGAAATAAGGTATTTCGTTTCACGTCATTATGGGGTATTGTTTGTAGATGTGATTGAAAAAAAAAAAAATTTTTCAATTTTAGAATAAAGTGTAACGAACAAAAAGTGGAAAAATCAAGGGGTCTGAAAACTTTTCCCAAATCATTGTATGACTGAATACGTTTTTTGTTTGTTTTATTTTGAAGTCAGGTAAAAAATTTGGGGCGAGGGGGGCTGGGTTGTTTCCAGCAGCGGCAATAGATGCAATAGATAGCCATCCCCCGGGGGGTGCATAATGGGGAAGAAAAAGCTGTTTTTTTGAGCAGGAAATCGTAAGGGGAAAGGGGAAAAGGTTAGAGGGGAAAAGGGGGACCCCGCTTGCAGTTAAAAAAGGCGAGGCTTTAAAAGTCAGGTTATTTTGCCCGGGGATGAAGGTGAGGGTGTGGGGGAGTGGCTGAAGGGTAAGGAGGACGCCTCAGGTTAAACTGTCACCTAGTGAGAGTTGGCTGTAAACAGAGTTAACAATAGTACCACACCCAAAACCCCCCTTCCGGGGGATTCACACATCGTCACAACACTATGCGTTACAGGGGAATATGGTCTCTGGTTTTTTCAGCACACAGGGCTTTATCCTTTTCACTGCCCCAATAGCATAGAGAAGCAGAGGGGAATAGGCTAAAAAAGAGCAATGCAGCTAAATTTTGTTTTTTAAAGACCATAATCCCTCTGCAGGCTTTTTCCCCCGCCTGATTGGAGGAGGGGGACTGGGGGAATTGGGGTTTGGGAGTGTAAGACCAGCTGTCCCCAAAAAACTTTGACAAAAAAATTTTCACAACTAAATACTACAGTATCGAAATTTTTGATGTTTCTTGTTTTTGTTTGGGGCAAAAATAGTGATTTTAAATGTTAGATTTTCATATCACCTTGGGGGGAGTTGGTAACACACTGAGGAGGAGCACACAATTTTTGTCAAGCACTGAAAAAGACCTTGCCAAGGGTAATACTCCGTCGAACAGTAAAAAACTGTCTTTTTCCCGCAAAAGGAGGTTTGCCACCCCCAATCCACTTCAACATAAAAACAACAATACAGTGGCTTGCGAAATATTCACCCCCGGGATTTTCTATTTTGTTTCCTTTAAACGGAATTAAAAATGGATTTTGGGGGGGGGTTGTTCATTGATTTACAAACATGCCTACCCTTTGAAGATGCAAAATATTTTTATTGTGAAACAAACAAACAAGAAATAAGACAAAAAAAACGGAAAAAATGAGCGTGCATAACTTTCACCCCCCCAAAGTCAACACTTTTTAGGCCACCTTTTGCAGCTGCAAGTTTCTTTTGGGTAGTCCTAAAGCTTGGCAATCTAGTCACTGGATTTTGCCCATTTTCAAGGGAAAACGCTCCACTCCTTTAAGTTGGGTGGGTTCCGGGTGTAAAGCAATCTTTAAGTCATACCACAGATTTTTTAAATGGATTGAGGTCTGGGGTTTTACTAGGCCATTTAAGACATTTTTAAATGTTTCCCCCTTAAACACTCAAGTGTTGCTTTAGCAGTATGGTTAGGGTCTTGTCCGCTGGAAGGGGAACCCCCGTCCCCGTCTCAAAAACTCTGGAAGACTGAAAAGGTTTCCCTCAAGAATTTTCCCCGTATTTAGCGCCACCCCCATTCCTTCAATTCTGACCAGTTTTCCCCGCCTTGCCGATGAAAAAAAATCCCCACAACAATGCTGCCTCCACCAGCTTCATGGGGGAGGTTGGGGTTTTCGGGGTGAGAGGACGTTTGGGTTTTTCGCCCAGACATAGCGTTTTTTTTGATGGGCCCAAAAAATCAATTTTAGTCTCATCTGACCAGATTACCTTTTCCCTTTTTTTTGGGGAGTCTCCCCACATAGCTTTTGGGGGGTTTGTTGTTTCTTGTTTTTTTTTTTTAAAAGGTTAAAGCTTGGGGAGTTAGGCAAAAGGGTTTTTCCTATGGACAAAACCAATCCCCTTGGAGTTTTGCAGTATCCTTCAGGGTTTTCGTGGTCTCTTTTTTGTCTCGATTTAATGCCCCCCTTGCCGGTCGTGGTTTTGGTGGGCGGCCCTCTCTTGGCAGGTTTTTTTGGTGCCAATTTTTAATTTTTTTTAAAAAGGGGTTTAATGGTGCTCCGTGGGTGTTTTAAAGTTTCTGATATTTTTTATAACCCCCAACCCCGATCGGTACCTCTCAAACTTGCCCTGACCTTTTTGGAGAGCCCCTTCGTCTCAGGGTACCGCTGCTGGGGGTTTTCCCCTTGCTTAGTGGGTTGCAGACTTGGGGACTTTCAGAATGGTGTATATATACGACAGTCTTGAAGATCATTGACACTTAGATTGCACCAGGGGACTTTTTTTTACAAATTTTATGTGATTTCTGAGGTAAGGGTTGCCCCCAGATCTTTTTTGGGGGCTTCATAGAAAATACAAGCACCCCACTTTTCCGTTATTTAATTTTTAAAATTTTTTTGAAATAATTTTATTTTTTTTTTTTCACTTCACCAATGGGGACTATTTTTTGTATGTCCTTTACATGAAATCCAAATAAAAACCTTTTAAATTAAGGTTGTAATGCAACAAAATGGGAAAAAAAACGCCAAGGGGGAGAATCTTTTGAAAGGGCATGTACGAGTGAACCATAACCCCAAATTTTTTAAAACGCTCAAAGATAGAATCCCTTGTCATAAGGTCATAAGGGAATACAAATAGACTGCGTTTTCAGCTATGTCGATGAAAAGTCCAGACACAGAGACGAGAGGATGAGAAGCTATTACCCCCACATCCAGTTGCTACTGTAAAAACACAATCCAGAACCTTTTTCATCCCATATGAAACATTTAGCCCCATAAATATAGGTAAATACAGTACTTTGACCCCTTTGGGGGGACAGCCAGTTAGCGGGAAATGATAGTACTTTTGTCTCTTTCCCCCCAGAAAAATATATTTGGTGAGAAAGGGGAAAAAGGGGGATTCATGGGAAAAGCCGCCAGGCAGAATTATACAGTGGGGTGTGTTGTGTTTTGTCTGTGTGCGGTGATGGTTAGGCGCAGGCCACTCTGGCCAGGGGCCATGGTGAACCCAGACACTCCGGGAACTAGCTCAAGTAGACACAGAGGGGAAATTCCATAAACAGCCTACGTAAAATGGCGTTGTCCCCCACAATACACTTGAATTGGTTGAAATGCGTTTCAGGGTTAGTACTGCCTCTTTTTTTTCCGTTCTTTCTGTCATTCCATAGCTTTGGAAAACCAGGCGACATGAAAAAGGGCACTAGACCCCCGGTTTTATATGGTAACAGAGGAGAGGGGGGCTCTTACCGGGTATCGGGTCGACAGAGGAGGGGGGGAAGCGGAAGGAAAAGAAGGGGGGGGGCACTCCAAATTAAACCCACCCACCACGTAGGGGGGCTGTGGCCGTCCAGGGGAGGGGCACCCCAACCCCAGGACACACTCTCCCAGCGCGCGCGTCAAAAACCCGGGGGTTTCCCTTTCTCTCACCCCGTGGGCACCTGGGGGGAAAAAAGGGCCCGAGGGGTTTTTTTAAACCCAAAAGAGCAGATGTCTCTTAGAAAAGGAGGGAGTAACGGTACAGTAAGTGCGTATTTCTGTTCGTTCTTCCATAAGCTGTGCTGCCCCCAAGGAAAAGACTTTGTTGTTTATTTGCCCAATTTTGGGCCTATAAAAAAACTATTTCCTTATAGCTACGTGATAAAACAAAAAAGGCAGTAGCTCGAAAAAGTAAGATTGAGCAGCCCGGGTACAGTTTTGGGGCCCTATAGGCCCAGTGGCCCTTCCATGGTTTACAAAGGCAGTTGGCTCGTAATTTCGTGTGCATCTCTCCGGTGAGAGAAGTTCTGTCGAGGCGTAGGTCACCTACAGTTTTGTAAATGAGTTGCAGGCCCAGGCGGCTTTTGATCAGAGCTTTACTATGAGCGTCCCAGGGGGGGCTGCGTTTTAGCCGATGTCCAGGCACACGCCAAGGGTTGCCCTATGGACGCTAAAAGGTCCCCCACCGCCTCAGAGAACCCTCACTCCGGGAAGGTTTTTGCCAGGTGCCTCCCCCCTCGTTCAATGACCCACCGGATCTCTGGATCCCATCCGACAGATGAGCAGGCCGCCCTCCCCCCTCCCTCCCCCCCCCTGGGGGGAACACGTTTAGGGATCAAGAGACTTAGGCTTTCATTAACACTATCATTGCTTTATGGTGCTAAGTTTTCAGGAATACAGCACCCCAAAGTACAGTAGTGGCAAAAAAAAAAGGCTACGCCTCGGATGGGAAAAGGTACAGTATGATTCTCTAGGGGGGTTTCTGTAAGGGGAAACATGCCTTGTGTTGGGGGTAAACCATTGTCGTGTTGTGTAAAATAGGAAGGCTACGGTTGCCTTTTTTTTCCAATTAAACACCTCAATTAAAATAAAATATTTTCGCCATTCCTTTTTTTCGGGGATAAGCCTCTACCTTATTAAGGCTCCACCCCCGAGGGCCATGACAGCAGTGATTTTGTTTTCCAGTTTTAAACTGCTTTTCCCGGGGAAGAGTTAACCACTTATTTTATTTTGCCCGCACAGCTTTTTGGGGAAAAAAGAGCGATTAAAAAAAAACACTTTTTGTTAAAGTGGAGCCTTGGCTGCAGTAGGGGCCATCCTGAAATTTCTCTGCCATTGGTCTTTGGAACGGTGCAAAAAAAAAAAAGGTAAAAAGCCCCGGTTGGTTTAATGCAGCCCACGGAACACATACGCCCGGGCACTGGGCCTGCACATGACCCAAAAAACAGCCTTAGCTAAGACCTAAAAACCCTAGCTAAACAAACCAGCAACAAGCCTACACAAGCTTTTCAAAATACTGAGGCTAAATGCCCAAAACTAGATCGAAGAGAACTACAGGGAAGGGAAAGAGGGAAAGAGCACCCATAATTGCAATCAAAGTACATATGCATATATTATCATGCTTTAAATTAAAGTACAAATGTGGCACTTCAGGTAAATTCTAACGGGAAGTACAAACAGAACGGACAACACTGTGTAAGATGCAGGAAATGTAAGGAGAACATCGTAGCAAAAGATTGAGCATCAGTGCAGAGGGACTGAGTGAGAGGAGACTGAGTGGGGATGGTGGAGGGCGGTAGACATGGTGAGGGGAGAGTGGTGATGGGGAGGGCGTAGAATGGTAGAGGGATGGTGGTGTGGTGGAGGGGGTAGACATGGGAGAGGGGACTGAGGTGATGGCTGGAGGGCGGTAACATGGTAGGGGGACTGAGTGGTGATGGCGGAGGGCGGTAGAATGGTAGAGGGAAGAGTGGTGATGGGTGGAGGGCGGTAGACGGTAGAGGGGACTGGTGGTGATGGGGGAGGGCGGTGACATGGTAGAGGGGGCTGGGGTGAGGGCTGGAGGGGGGTAGACAGGTAG
This sequence comes from Coregonus suidteri, assembly GCA_036851935.1. Lineage (NCBI taxonomy): Eukaryota > Metazoa > Chordata > Actinopteri > Salmoniformes > Salmonidae > Coregonus > Coregonus suidteri. The sequence goes on along the minus strand of JAGTTL010001557.1, from coordinate 4,131 downwards.
GGGGGACTGAGGGGTGATGGCGGGGGCGGTAGACAGGAGAGGGGACTGAGTGGTGATGGCTGGAGGGGCGGTAGACATGTAGAGGGGGACTGAGTGGTGATTGGCTGGAGGGGCGGTAGACATGGTAGAGGGGACTGACGTGGTGATGGCTGGGAGGGCGGTAAGACATGGTAGAGGGGGGATGAGTGGTGAGGCTGGAGGGCGGTAGACCATGGTAGAGGGATGAGTGGGTGGATAGTCGGAAGGGTAGTAGTGGTAAGATATGGTGCCGCTGCCCTCCCTCCAGTCCGCGTTAACACCCAATGACCCTATATGCGCTTGTGTGGAACGCTGTACCCCCCCCCACTCTGCTATTCTGTCGTCCTACAAAATCCACCCAGGAGCCAATGCAGGACCCTGAACTGACCGGTACCAAACTAAGTCTCCTTCACTCCTGTCAGTTCACACCACACTCACTTAAGCACATTCTTACTTTGAACTGACATGTTGAAGATCTACACATGCATTAACTAGCATTCGGTCTCCATTGAAATCATTGTGTGCTAACTTGTTGAGTCGAATTACATTTAGCCTTCACCTTTAACACATCGCCATTAACCACACCACTTATTTATAACACCTCATAAACATATTAGTTGTGCACAGTTATACATAACACACCCAAGTATTTCGAGTCTTAGACCTTTTTTTTTTTTTACTCCTATACTCCTACTCAGATATTTTACCGCACCCTTTTTACAGTGTGATGGGACCTCTGCCTAATGGGACTGGCTCGATTTTCAGCAAACGAAATCTATTCAAGTTGGAGTAAGTCTGTGATGACAGCAAAAGTATTTTTCTGTAGGAGACGTTACCAGAGCAATTCAATACTTCAAGAGGGCTCAGTTTCCTGAAATCGTGCCCTCTTCTATCAATGTAAAATATTTTTATGCGACCTCAACCACATTTGTTGGTCACACTTCCCATAGTAGATTAAGAGGCATCTAGAGAGTTTGGATGGTGCTGAAATTGTATGCACACTCACTAAACTGTAAGTCGCTTCTGTGATTAAGAGCGTCTGCTAAAGTCACTAAAATAGAAACAAAAATGGATATACTTATAAGGTGTATCATCAAACTGTCATCCCTTGAGCAAGAGACAAGCGATACATTACGTGGGTTACTTTACAAACCAGGCTTAAGCTACGGGAGCAGCTACTTTACCAACACTGGTATTCCTTAAGCTAGCGTGGGTACTACTTTACAAACACCTGGCTAAGCTACGGCTGTGGGCTTACGTTCACCAAACCAACTGGTTAAGCTACTACGGCCACACCCTTGCAGAAAAAAACACATGATTTCAACATGGGGATTTTTGTTTTTATGAAAACACTTACATGTGATCACGTTTTCACATGTGTAGTTTTCATGTTATCACGTTACTTACATTGGATCACCCTTCACATGCGTTTCACATGCTGAAAATTCATGTGTTTTTTTTCCGTAAGGTGACCCAAGACAGGCCCTTCTAATGACTATCCAACACAACCTCCGGTTGAGGAGGACAAAGAATCATTATCCAAATTGTTTGGCTTGAGTGCTGTCACATTATAGAGCCTGTACTCTGGGGCCTTGATTTAGGGCAACAGCAAGTGCTGAAAACCATTGTTTCCCTGAGGACACAGTTCAGAGTTTCAGGAGCTCACGGTTTCTGCCTAACACTCTTTTTGTATCCTCGGTCAGCCGCTGCCCCTTGAGAGCAGTCAGTTCTGGGCAGCGGAAATATAAAGGAATTACAATAAAAGAACCCAGTGATAATATAACTGCTAGGCTAATAAACTCCCCAAACCCTTCATGAGATCAATCACAATTGGGGACAGATCAGCACAAGGCACCTGTGTCACTATTAACGGCCGTTCATTTCCTTAATGGAGACACCAGTGGACCCAGCAGGGTTCTATGGGAGCTTTTTCAAGGGAACATATTTCCGCTCCCTCAAACAAGACATAAATGCCAGCTGTGTCAATCATGATACAGGCCCTACCTCTGAACTGACTAACTCCAGTAACTCTTCACAGGCTGAGTTTAGTTTATCTCAAAAGACAAGCGTGTCATCACTGAAGGCACCACTACATCTAACAGAAAGAACCCAAGGCAATATATTATAGCCTGGCGCCCCGTATATTAGTTCTAGTATTGCTAACTAAGAACCAACAACCCCCACTTAGAACCATCTAATTCAGCAAATACTGTATGTGTTAATGTATCCTAGACTCCTAAACTACAAAACTAACAGTAGTGCTGATCCATGCTCATAACGAATTCCTGAAGGGATGACTTTATCCAGTACAGTTATGCTGCTACTACTGACATCTGTCAGGGTAAATTAGCTAAATCAGTAGTCGCAGTTCATGTCCCAGAGCACAATGCAGGGGATATAATTCCACATTATTTGGCACCCAGGTAAAATAGGCAGGTTCACTACCAATACTTAAGCTAGCCAGTTACATCACTGCAAGCCAGCCTCCTTCCTGTGCCAGCTCACTTAATCAAATAAAATACATCCTGTTCTTGTAGGCAATCAACAATAGTCCAGAGCACGCAATAATCCGAACTGATTCACAGCAAGAAACAGCGGCACGCAAAGGCATAGGAAGTTATGCAGCTTTAAATCCGATGCCGGAGATCTTGCACCCAGCCTTTCGAGCCGCAGCGGACAGATACATGCCCACTCTGCATGAAACAGCTACCCTTTACTGTACTTGCAATAATGCATCACAGATTTCGTGTGTGTGACCTCGCCAGGACAATTTGGGTTGTAAATTATGCAGCATACGAACAATAGCTAGGACTTACCATCTTGCTAACTGCTGAAACACTATTTTGACATCTATCGAAGGCCCAGTGTGATGCAAGAGATCATATTTACAATTTGAAATAAATATAAATAATAACTGTACTACATTTGGAGCCATTGTGGACCAGGTTTACACGCATGTCCTACTCAGGGTGCCTATACATCCTCTTTCGGACATTGACTCAATCTGTGACAATTATCTACCACTCATAACATTACAAGGAGGGTTTGCGAGAACAGGAAGTTCTCTTCCTTATTTCAAGGATACCTGGGCCAGTGCTACAGCAACTCGCACAACGCGCCACTTATGCACCAAACATATCATGGAAATAGACACCCATATTTACTATGAGGATAAAAAACCATTTGTGTCTCACGCACATGATTCGGTATACAGTGCATTTTAATCACAAGATAAGGGCAGTAGGTTACTTAAGACAGAAACGATAGGAGGGAGGTTTGATTAGGGGGGGGGGGGGGTGTATGGGGGGCGATAACGCGAAGGTCTACCACCCAAACGTGCGTGTTCGAAATCCATGATGGACAACTTTAGTCATTGTAGCAACTGAACTACATACTACTACTTACTATTCTTTTTGTTAAGCTAACTCTAACCCTTTAACTACTTAGCTGGCATGTTAGCTAACCCTTTAAACTATTAGCTAGCATGTTAGCTAATCTTTAAATAACTGTGACCTAAACCCGTAACCTTAATTACCCCTGACCCTAACCTTAACCCCTAATCCAACTAAAACCTTCAGCCTCGCAACATAGTCACCCTAGCTAACATAGGTACTGTACACGAATGCGCCATGAAGAAGAAAAACGTTGTTTTACTTTTTTGTGTGTCTGAAACTAATTTCAAATAAGTCATTTGTGTCTATTTCACGATAATCTGTAATAGTGTGTTGAGCAGAGAGATATGAAATCAGGCATTGAGCAAAGGTGAATATAAATGTGTGTGTGTGTGTGTGTGTGTGTGTATGTGTGTGTGTGGCAATGAGGTGCAATGCACATGGATAGGAGTACGTAGTGCACTGCACAGTAGCAGCACACAGAGAAACAGCATGGATAGCTAACATGGACACTTACATATAAAACTAATGACATATAATTAATGATGCAATTCAACGGCTCAGACACGAGACGTATGTGGCAGGGACTCCAGACAATACCGGATTATAAAGGAAGACGCAGACACCGATGTCTTGCTCCCAGACAAGCTAAACCCCTTCTCGCCCGCTTTTAGTTAAACAGTGCCACGACGCAACCCACTAAAAAGGGGTGTGGGGGTCT
>JAGTTL010001556.1:0-13312 GCA_036851935.1 Coregonus suidteri | reverse complement strand
AGCAAGTAAATTTAGAAAAGCCAATTAAAAACCACCTCACAATTTGGATCAAGGGGTTCCTTAGTCTCCCCTCATTTAGAGTCTACCCCTTTCCCCCCTAAAGGGTGGGTCCCACCTCTTTTCCTTTTCCCAAAAACGCTCAAAGCGGGGGAAATAAGGGCTTTTGGCTTCCTTTTTTTTCTTTTTTTTCCCTTTTCCCTTTGGGGTTTTGAAATTAAAAAATTTTTTAGGGGCCCTGTTTACCAAGTATCTGCAGGGGGGCTCACACCCCCGGGCAAATCCCCCTCCTTTGTTCCCAATTTGAAGCACCGACCTCCCCCGCCATAGCCTTCCCCTTTTTCCCTGGGGTTTCTGCCTTTACCCGCTTTTTTCCCCAAGAGTGGCCTTTAGGTACTCTGCCCCTTTTCTGCCCTTTTTTGGCTCTGCCCCTGTCTGTTTTCTGCTCATGAGGGATTGCTATATTTTAAAACCTCGCTAGCGATACCACCTCCCAACCCACCAAGGCCCTTTTTTAAGGGTTCGGCTTATCCCCTGGCCCCTCATTCCATGAGGAACCCTCTTTTAATTGTTTGGAAGGGTTTTAGGGCGATACCCCAGTCCCTTTGGTCTGGCTCGGGTATCCACTTTTTCCCTTTGAACGCATCCCAAAGCCTCTCTAATTTAATTGGCGATAAAATCACACCCCCTTTTTTACCCCTATTTACTTTAGAGAAGTCTGCGGGGACGAGGTAATTTCCCTGAGGAATTACACAATTAATTTTTTTCCCAAATAGTCTTTGTTTAGCCCATGGCAAAATCCCCCCCGGGGCACCCCCCGGGAAACCCCACGGGCCCCAAAAGGCCCCAGCCCAATCCTTTCCCCCAAATTTGTCTCAGGGCCCCTTTTCTCCCCGGGTTTTTTTAACTTAAAATTGCCCCCTGTCAGGGTTTTTCGGCCGAGGCTGCTCCTTCCCCTTTTTGGGGGCCCGGCTTCGGGGGTGGGTGTTCCAGGGTACAAAGCTGCCACCTTTTCTATTTTTCAAAATTTTTGTTTGGGTTTTTGTCTGTGTTGTACCCCCTTTTCCTTATTAGTGTTTTTAGGTGCCCCTTTTTTAGTTCTTTTGAGTTTTTTTTGGGTTGGTGTAATTTTTTTTTCCTTTGTAAAACGTTGTGTGCTATTTTGCCCTTTTTCTGTTCTTTTCTGTATTTTGTTTTTTGAGAGAGATTTTCCGCATTTTGTGCGCCTTAGCATACTTTACTTTTTGTGCGAAAGGTTCCCCTGTAGCCTGTTTCCGTTTTTGGTCTTTTTGGAAACTTTACTAAAGACGCTTTTTCGAAACCCTCTTGTGTCCGGCGCCTGATTCTAACCCCCTCAAACACTAAACCCCGACAAAATTACAAAACCGCCCCTGGAACCCGCGGGGAGTACCGCACCCAGTGAAATTATCGGGGAAAGGGGGTCTTCGGGACGGGAAGGACAGGACCCAATAAAATCGGCCCACGCTCTGGATAGATTTTAAACCCACCCTCCACCCGGGGGGGGAGACCAGGGGGTACCCACGCATCCCCCAAAACCCACACCATAAACCATCGACCACCCGCCGGGAAAAATTTCCGGGAAAACCCAGGGGTTTGGCTCTCGCTCCCGGGGCCCGGTACAAGGGCCCCGGGCGGGCCGGGGTAAAGGGGTTCCTCCCCTGCAAGGGGAAAACTCTACCTCGCCACCGTACCCCCCGGGCACCCTGGGAAAACCCGAGAGCTTTTCCCGCCCCATCCCCTGTCTCCCCGGGCCCAAGGTTTTTGGAGTGGGCCAAGCCGAATGGAGGAGAATAGAGGGCCGCTTTTTATCACCTATGCGGAGTTTTCCCCCCGCTTCCGTGCAGTGTTTTGAACCATCCACCAGAGGGGAAGGCGGCAGGGGAGCGTCTATCTACCTCCGGCAGGGATGAGGAGCGCTCAGGGTTTGCACTGGAGTTCCGAACTCTAGCGGCAGTATTCAGGGTGGAATGGAAGCGGGCCCCTCATAAGATCACTGGTTCCGCTGCAGTCTCCGGGAGGACGTCCAGCGAGAGTTGGCGTGTAGGGAACCACGCTTGTTTTCGTTGACCATTGGTTTGACAGATGCCATTCGGCTGGACACCCTGCTCGCCACTCGCGGGCGTCCCGGGTGGGGGGTCGCCCATTCCACCCCCAGACGCCTCCGAGGCCGAGTCCTATGGAAGCTCGGAGGTGCTGGCGCTAGAGAAACAGAGTAGAAAGGAGGCCCGATGGGGGGCCGTCCCTGCCGCCAACTGTCGGCCGTGAGGGCAAACACCGCGGCTAGGTGGCTGGGGAGGGGATGGTCTCCTGGTGGAAGAGAAGGCAGGCCACGCATTGGGGAGTCCTCCCAGGTGAGTAGGCGCCCCCAACTTACCCATATCTTTCTGTCCGTACACATAACTATACCTGTCTGTTTTCCACAGGGTTGCACCTCGTTTCCCAGCATAGCATAAAGGCCTAGTTAGAGATTCAGGCCGCAGCTGAGGAATTTTGTAGATCGTCAATTCTGTGTGGAGTTTTTAGGGATCCCTCTTCTGCCTACGGTCAATAATCCTTACCCAGTACATGCCACTAGATAGCCGTCCGTTAGGATCCGGGTTGATTAGGGAGGTCACAGTGCCACTTAGGATGGGGAGTCCGGTGCGCTTGCCGGTGGTCAGCTGCGGCGACAGGGACTGTTGGGAGACTGAAGGACCTGTTTACCTCGGCTACGGTGCTGGCGCACCCCGGATCCACGCTTTACCATTCCAAGTGAGGTGGACGCGTCTGAAAGCCGGTATCGTGGCCGTTCTCTCTCAACCGCGGTCAGGCACACCACCTCTAAACTCGCGCCCTGTGCTTTTTATTCGAAGAAGCTCAGTCCGGCGGAGCGTAATTATGACGTAGGGGACAGGAGTTTGGTTAGCCGTGGTACAAGCCCTCAAGGTGTGGAGGCATTTGGCTTGAGGGGGCTCAACACCCTTTGCCTCAATTTGACTGACCAACCGTAACCTGGAATACATTTCGAGTGCAGCTAGGAGACTGAATCCCTCGCCAGGCTCGTGGGGACTATGTTTCTAGCCCGGTTCGTGTTTAAGATCACTTACCATCCATGGGTCCCAGAACGGAACGGCAGATTGCCCTGATCTCTCGGGCGGTAATTACACGGAGGAGAGGTCCGTAGAGCCCACTCCCATACTACCTAAGTCTTGTCTGGTTGCACCGGTGGGTTTATGGCGAGGTCGATACGGAGATCGAGCAGCGCATTTTTGCCCGCACCGACCATAGCCTCTCCACAGTGTTGGCGGGCTAGGGTCGTGGGCTCACCAACGTCCACCCTCCTCTGGGCTCACACGTCACCCTCCTCTGGGCATCCAGGTATTGGGCTCACACGTTCACACTCCGCTGGGCTCACAACGTCACCTCCCCTCTGGGCATCCAGGTATTGGACGGACAGTGCACATGTGCCTTAGCACAAAAGTTACTGTTGGCCAACGTTAGCCAGGGATCGTGAGGATTTATGTCACTCCCTGCTCGGACTGTGTGCCCAGTGTAAGGCGCCACCAGACAACTTGCCCCAGTGGGTAAGCTTACATACCCCTGCCCGTTCCTACAACGACCCTGGTCTCACCTCTCTGTGATTTTGTTGCAGACATTCACCCCTCCCAGGGGAATACCACCATCCTGGTCCGTTTGTCGGATCGGTTCTCGAAAGGCCATGTCGTCTCCTTCCCCATGCCGGGTCTTCCCACTGCTCCTAACAGACCGCTGAGGCTTCATTTACCCACGTCTTCCGGCATTACGGGGTACCAGAGGATATAGTGTCTGATCGAGGCCCCCCAGGTTTACCTCCAAGTTTGGAGAAGCGTTTATGGAAAACTGTTCTGTGGGTTTCGGTGAGCCCTTACCTTCAGGGTTTAACACCCCGGAGAGTACATGGCAGGGTCCCGAAACGTGTCAACCAGGGAATGTGGGTAGGTTATCTGAGGTCGTATTGCCAGGGCCGGCCGGCAGCGAGTGGGCGAGATATGTTCCCCCCCCCCCCTTGGGCAGAGATGGCCACAGAAACTCTCTCCGCCACTCCTCCACTAAAACTAACCCCTTTCCAGTGTGTGTTAGGGTACCAGCCGGTTCTGGCACCTTGGCATGATGAGCCAGATCGAGGCCCATGCGGTGGATGAGTGGGTGCGGCGCTCGGAGGAGACGTGGAACGCTGCACACGTCCACCTGCAGCGGGCCATCCGTCGACATAAGACGAGCGCCGATCTCCACCGCCAGTGAGGGGCCAGTGTACGCACCTGGAGATCGATAGTCTGGCTCTCGACCAGAAACCTGCCCCTCCGCCTGCCCTGCCGGAAGCTGGGTCGGCGGTTTGTGGGGGCCGTTTAAAAGTCCTGAGGAGATTGAACGAGGTGTGTTACAGGTTACAACTGCCCATTGATTACAAGAATATTAACCCCTCGTTCATGTGTCCTCTCCTCAGGCCGGTGTGTAGCTGGGGTCCACTCCAGGACTATGAGATAGAAGAGACTCCTCCGCCCTCGTTGGACATCGAGGGGGCTCCGGCCGTACACTGTTGGTTCGGTCCATCCTAGATTCGAGACGCCGATGGGGGGTCTCCAATATCTCGTGGAGTGGGAGGGGTACGGCCCGGAGGAGCGGTGCTGGGTGCCGAGGAGGGACATCCTAGACCCGTCTCTGCTGACCGAGTTCCCATCGTGGTCATCCCACGCGCCCTGCTCCGCGTCTTCCTGGTCGTCCCCCGAGGCCCGGGGTCGGCGCACGGCTGGAGCCGCGCGTCAAGGGGGGGGTACTGTCACGGTTTCGGCGAGGCTGCTCCTTCTCCTTGTTCGGGCAGGCTTCGGCGGTCGTCGTCTCCCGGAGTACTAGCTGCCACCGTTCTATGTTTCTATGTTTGATTGGTTTTGTCTGTGTTGCTACACCTGTTCCTTATTAGTGTTTATTAGGTGTGCCTATTTAGTTTCTCTTGAGTTTGGTCAGGTGTTGTGTGTAATTGTTTCCGTGTCACGTTGTGTGCTAGTTTTCGACATTTTCTGTTCTTTTCTGTATTTTGTGTTTTGAGAGAGAGTTCCGCAACTTTGTCGCGCCCCTTAGCATACTTTACTGTTGTGCGTAAAGTTTTCGCCTGTAGCCTGTTGCCGGATGTTTGGCTCATTTTGGACTTTACTAAAGACGCTGTTCGTAACCTCTGTGTGTCCTGCGCCTGATTCTACACCACCTCTACACTCAACCCTGACACTGCCAAGCCTTCCAGATCTCTCCTAAACCCTTCTATTCCTGTTTTGGGGTGGGTCATTCCTTCTACTGCTCGGGCCACGTTCCTCTGTGTTCATGGCCTGTATACATCTAAGGTTGCTGGGGCCCCTTCATTCCTGCCAATAGATTAGGTAAGGCTATCATTGGGTACTGGCCCCATCCTACTCTATCATCTCCTGACTCATACTGACTCCCTCCTGAGCTCAGCTACTAACTGGACTTTTGTTGTGGGGTTCAAGTCTCCTCAGGGACCTGGGTCTTCCACCCTTCGGTCCCTTGACCCCCTATTGTACCCTAGTACTCTAGTTACTTTCTTAGCCTTCTCTTTTCCGTCTCTCTCTCTCTCTTTCTAATTTCTGCAATGACCAATTGGGTTGCTGCTGTTGTTCCAAAAATGTCCTTAGAACCTCAATTGTACTATCTTCCTTTGCCTTATCCTCTTCTCTCCCTTTACACACCTTATGTATCTGTTTAAGCATGGATTCGAGTTTATCTGCGTCCAGACGTCCCTCAAAACCATAAGACTCTCCCTCCACCTGGTTACATAATGGAGATTTCTTCTATCCCTGGATCCCATAAATCTCTCATCTCCGTTGACCCCGGGGACCTCCTTGGAGGGTTTTGCTTCCCATATTGGCAGGACTCTTTGATCATCCTATACCCAAAACTTTGAACAATTACTTTATGGCTTTTACCAAATTCCTGAATCTCACCTTTATGTGAATTTAGATTACTTCCAACTCTCTAATAATTGTATTTGTCACTTTAACTGAGTTGTTAGGTATTAAATAATTTTACAATTTTGCTTTTAAATGATTTATTCGATCTTTAATTAATTTCTTATATGTTTCTTCCTCAAAATTATTATAATAATTACTTACTTCCTCACACGACCTATTTTGGTCCCTGTCTTTGGAATTTATTCTTAGATGTGACTTTTGAGCAAATATTAAGTCTCACACAAGATTATTGGTTAACACTATCGGCAACTTGGAGTTTGTACTTAGACAAATTACGGCCCCAATTTCAAGACATGGAGTTTGTACTTAGACAAATTACGGCTCCAGTTCCATGACTTGGAGTTTGTACTAAGACAAATTACGGCTCCAGTTTCATGACTTGGAGTTTATACTAAGACAAATTACGGCTCCAGTTTCATGGAACGGATAGAGTTACTGCTAATCTACAGCTGTTCGTGACTTATAATATTATATTTCTCACACATACTATTTTAATTCCTCCTGGTGTACTTTTGACAACCCTCTTTCAGATTGTCTCAACACAAGGCTAGTTTATGTTTGGTAATGGCCCCCCCCTTTGCTACACCACTCGAATTTTCTACTTATTTAGAATGCTAGCGCATTGGGTTTTCTCTAGATAAGCGTCTAAAAACAAGATGGCAAGACTTCCTTGAGGATTTTGGTCATCATTCTCTGTCCTTTACAAGAATTACAACAGTTATTGCAAGTTCAGATAATTTCCCCCAAAACCCATGAATAAAGACTACTGACCTTATTCTTGTAGCTGGGACTCAATTTGGTTGGATCTCGTCACCGTTCCTGCCGTGAACCAGTTCACCGCCGGGTTAACCCTCAATCTTAGAGGTCAGGACTTTGTCCCATGGATCCTAGATCCGCCCGTGCACGGTTTCGGGGTTCCCTGGGACGACAGACAACGGGTGTTGAGATCCGGCTTGAAAGGACCAAGCTGTTACGAGAATTTCTATCTCAATGTTTCAAAAATGAACTTATTACTCAGTCTGTATCCCAGAGGTTGAAAATCTCTAATAATCAGACCAAGTAGCCCAGCATACAATCATCAGGCTTTATTCATGAGAACGTTCTGAAACAAAATGGTGGTACAATCCTTTTATACACACACGTCATACAAAAAATCCCACCCCACCTTAGGCGGGCTGTAGTTTTCCACTAGAAAACTGCTCTCCTGACCATCAGGTCACCCACATATGTTTTTATCATAGTTTACTCCCTGCATTCCTCAGTTATCGCCGTTCTCACAATATTCTGACTGCCTCATTGTACTTCTAACTAAGCTACACATATTATCAGTTTATAGTCTTATGATTCTAACACTTTTCACACAGCTTCAGGGTGTAATAATTAGTCATTATTAATTTACCGAATTCTTCTATCAGAAACCCAGACAAATCTATAACTGCGATGAGTCTGGGGACCAAGGAGCACATCACAGTGTTGGCCTGCTTCAACGCAGCTGGGGAAGATGTCCCCCCATTTATCATCTACCCCAAGTGTTTCCCCGGTGGCCACTACACACTTGGAGGCCCCCACCCCCTGCTGCACCCCCTGCTGGAACCACTCCTGACAGCTGCATCACCACTGCCAGTGCCTCCCAGTGTGCAACACCTGTAGGAGCCGCCGGAGTCCCCAGCTGCAGAAGAAGGCTATGTGCCTACTCTCCCGGCCACACCATCTTCGGCCCCTCAACCCCACCATTACAAACACCAGCTCCTCCAAGCCATCGTCGGCGGTTTTGTCCACCACCACCACGATGCACACCCCCCTCCCCTGTCTGTCACCACCAACATGGCCTCCTCTGGACCAACTGCCTCCTCCGTCTCCCCTGGTCACACCACCATAGCAGCCTCGTCTGGTGTCCCTGCCCCCTGCAATTTGAATACAGCCACCTCCACAGGTAAACACATGTTAAATTACAAAAAAATGACTGTTATCTGTTTTATAAAACAGCAATGTAAAAATCTTTACGTATCTACAGTCCTTAGCGCCAGCCCTCAAGTCATCTCCACCTCCTCCAAAACCTCTGCAGCTTCCTCCAGAGGTATTGATGTAAAAAAGTTGAAAAGGGTTTTGATGAAACATGCTCAGTCTAACACTGCTTTTTCTCAAACTGCAGCACAGAAAAGAAAGAGAAAAGCTCCACCGGTCACGTCTGTCACACCACCCATGGCACTACTCTCAGGTACTTCATAATCTGTTTTTCTCTCTCTTAGTTGTATCAATTACTATTGTTGTTGAAGAACTTCTACATTTTGCAAAACCATATTAATCAATTTTTATACTTTTTTAAATAAAAGAAGACACCACCTGCTGTGCTCGCTGCGGGGAGCATGATCTGCCTGCAAGCTCCCCTCAGGAGTGTAGATCCGAGGTGCCATGGGTGTGCTGTGACTTCTGCCAGCACTGGTTCCACTGCAGGTGTGTGCAGTGGGATCAAGAGGTAGCGGTGGAGCTGGATTTTAATTGTGATTTTTGTGACAATATAGGAATGGTCGAGATTTAATTGTTTGTTGTTTGTGTTCATATGAAATTATTTATTTGTACAAAAAAATAAATGTCTAAAATATAATATATATATTTATTGAACCCATCTTGTGTATTTCTTCCTTTACTTTACAAGTGCACCTCTGCAACACAAACTCCAACAGTGTTTTCATTGTTTATGTCAATGCACATTACTGAAATTAAAGTTTCATTTGATGTAAATTATTAATACTCATATTTTAGCATTCAACTGTTATCTACTTTCTCAAAACATAAGATTAATCTGTAAAACAAATGATGAGACATTACGGGTACGTGGTTGGTGTCTCTTTTTTTAACAAAATTAAACGGATATATCTTGTAATTGAACAAAATAGTAAGGTGGCCAATAACTGGGGGCCGTATGCCGATAATACGGGACGTCTTTTTTTGATAAACCGCTTATCAAAAATATGATAATAGTAGTATTTCCACTGAAATGTCAAACTTGCTAATTGCTAACCCGTTAGCAAAAAATTTGACGACACCAATAATCACATAACATTGATGGCTTGATCACAAGATAACACTGTTGAAGGTAATATATTTCTTAAACGCTGTTGAATATGCCGATAATACGGGGTTCCACGCTACAATGTAAATCCAATAAACAATATTACGTTAAATAGTAATGTCAGCAATCTTTATACACAATTTACAATAAGAGAAAAATAACACAACATAATTCCTCTCATTAGGCCTACAGTTACACCAACTGGTAAGCTAATCACATAATAGTACAAAATGGTAAGAGAACTGGTGAAGAAAGTTACCCCTCTACATACAAATTACTTGTATTTACATATAACAAGAGCAACAGGAATATTATAAAAGTGAAATAAGTATTTGTTCTGACTTACATTTGGTCAAAAACACACACTTATCCATACAAAGGAAAAATAATCAGGTCTCCATCAAAGCCAACTGAAAGCTAAGAAAAAAACGTTAGCTCCGTTTATAAACGAACAATTGGCTGCCATGGTGAATGATCCAATAATAATTGGTAGGACACATGAAAGAAAACAGAGTTTACCGGAATCTCTAAATTAAAAATACAGGCAGATCAATAAAATGTCCTTGTAGATCTAATTACATTTAGCAGGATCACTTGAATGCCCCTCCAACTCATTATTACTAGTGGGAAACTCCTTTATCATCCCTGAGCTCCGACTTCTCCCACATGCTGACCACTGACGTCACCTATTAAGGAAATGACCTCGTTAACGGCCTTTTCAGCAGTTAAATGTAACAATAAAACATTAATGAAAAACAATTACGGTTTTTGAAAACTATGATTTGTTTGCAAGGATGATAGCTGTAGCCTACTTTTAGTTTAAAAGTAGGCTACGCAGCTTGTTGGCCATTTGCCAATTGGCGTTTCTCAATGAATTCACAACTTGTATTTAGGACTTCACAACTGGCCTTCGCAGGTCAACTGGACACACATTCTAATGTGGTTTAGGCTACCCTTTGTTTGGATGAGAGCCAACCAGCAAGACCCAGCTTCAAGGTAGAGGGCAACCTGTTGTCAGAGCATTTCGTATTATTCTGTATGTAAATCCGAGACTACCTTTAGTATGATATATTACTTTTCATATGGTATGTGCAGTGAACAAAAATATAAACGCAACAATTTCTAATATTTTACTGAGTTACAGTTCATATAAGGACGAAGAAGCCTGATGTGGAGGTCCTGGGCTGGCGTGGTTACACTTGGTCTGCGATTGTGAAGCCGGTTGGACATACTGCCAAATTCTCTAAAACGACGTTGGCCTTATGGTGGTGAAATGAACATTCAATTCTCTGGCAAGAGCTCGGGTGGACATTCATGGAGTCAGCATGCCAATTGCACACTCCCTCAAAACTTGAGACAGCACCTATGTAATGATCATGCCGTTTAATCAGCTTCTTGATATGCCACACCTGTCAGGTTGATGGATTATCTTGGCAAAGGAGAAATGCTCACTAACAGGGATGTAAACAAATGTGTGCAAAACATTTTAGAACATTTCTGGGATCTTTTATTTCAGGTCATGAAATGTGGGACCAACACTCTACATCAGGGTTCTTCAATTCCGGTCCTGGAGGGCCGAAACACCTCTGTTTTTCATCCTCTCCTTCTAATCAGGGGCTAATTCAGACCTGGGACACCAGGTGAGTGCAATTAACTACCAGGTAGAAATAAAAAACAGAAGTGTTTCGGCCCTCCAGGACCGGAATTGAAGAACCCTGCTCTACATGTTGCGTTTATATTTTTGTTCAGTATATTAATTAGTGGATGTCCACCCATTTCGTATGATATGTTACAAAGTACAATTTGTAATATGTTACAAATATGCTAAATTCTAACTAGGTGGCTAACGTTAGCTAGGCGGTTAGTTAAAGGTTAGGGTTAAGTTTAGTAGTTAGGTTAAAGGGTTAGCTAAAAGGGTTGCTAGCTAAAAGGGTTAAGGGAAGGGTTAGCTAACATGCTAAGTAGTTGCAAAGTAGCGAAAAAGTAGTTGAAAAGTTGCTAATTAGCTAAAATTGTCAGTGATGAGATTTGAAGTCGCAACCTTTGGGTTGCTAGACAGTCGCGTTTTACACCCACCCAACTTTCATTGCCGCCTTATGTGGTCCCGTGTAGCTCAGTTGGTAGAGCATGGCGTTTGCAACGCCAGGGTTATGGGTTCGATTCCCACGGGGGGCCAGTATGAAAAATGTATGCACTCACTAACTGTAAGTTGCTCTGGACAAGAGCGTCTGCTAAATGACTAAAATGTAACCAAACATAAACACACACATTTACGTTTACCATGTTACGTCTAGTCTATGAACCAGGCTGTAGAGGGAGAAAGTATTCTGTTTTAGTTCAAACACACTATGCAGACAGCCAGGCCTACAATGAACATCATTGCAAATAAAGACTGGTCTCTCATGGAAGCAACAGATCACTGGTAACTAAGCTAAAGTATATATATATATATATATATATATATATATATATATATATATATATATATACTTTAGCTTAGTTACCAGTGATCTGTTGCTTTTTTTTTAAAGCAGTTAAATGTGTCATGAAAATGAAAGCTGATCTGAGTAGGCCACCAAATTGAACAAGTCACATTTAGTTGACAGGGCTGAAAAGACTGGCCAAATGGCAAACATTCCCACACTATACTACAATAAGGATTTAAATTGTTGGAAGTCAAACCAGTTTTAAATGTGTAAATCCCTGTTAGGCCTAGATATGTGATCAATATAGGGACTGGCGACAAATTTAATTGAAATTACGTGGAAACAATGTTGATTCAACCAGTGTGTCGGCATGCCAAACTTTTGAATTCATGAGACAGGAAAAGTCAACGTTACGTTAATTTCGGATTTTATTGTACAAGTACACTACATTTCTAAGTTTTATTGAACCAGACAATACAAGAAAATGAATCTAAACGCATGTTACTCATAATTAAATCAAACATATGCCGAGGATGTATTTTATTTATATCTTTATTTAACTAGGCAAGTCAGTTAAGAACAAATTCTTATTTACAATGACGGCCTACACCGGCCAAACCCGGACGATGCTGGGCCAATTGTGCACGCCCTATGGGACTTCCAATCACGGCCGGTTGTGATACAGCCTGGAATCGAACCAGGGGGTCTGTAGTGACGCCTCAAGCACTGAGATGCAGTGCCTTAGACCGCTGCGCCACTCGGGAGTTATACACAATATAACATTAGAGCATTTCAACCTCCCAATTCCATCGAATACGCCCGGTAGCTACGCACATTGCTGCCTTTCGAAAACGTATAAAATGTCCTCTTTGTAAAACATAGTTTGCCCATCCAGGCCACCGATGTCTCATTTGCCAAATCGGGACAATTCAAGACATCACTTTTGACTTATATTTCAAAGGGCAAAAAACTCCTGTAAAGTTTGACTAGGCACACGGAGTAGGCCTATGCGTAAGGACAATAGATCTATGGCAAAATGTTCTCGGAACAAAATGCACTTTAAATAACTTAAGACATGTTACATTATTAAGTGTCATCACCTTGTGGGAAATACGTTTTCCATAGCTTATAGGGCAACTGCCAATATCCTGGATTTAAAATTGCAAAGTGGAGAGGAACATTTCTCATTAGCATATGCATCTTGAAGTAATTTTAAAGTAAGTAAGGACTCAGACCTATCTGAAAGGAGGCATGACTGTTTCACATTGCGCCAATCTGAAATTAAGGCACGCTACATTTCGCCAACACATTCTATAATAAGACCAACTGAAAACATCAGAGGGCTGCATTATTAGCTTGTCAATTACAAACCGAATTACAAACCGTCTATTTCTCAATAAATCCTAAATTTTGATTTAACCCATAGAAAACGGATCAATATTGCCATAGGTTACTGAATGTTGTACCTGTTGAAATACCTAGGCTATCCCCCCCAAAAATATTGGGTAGTCTAGCTTTTCTCACTGTGAATGACTGGAGTACAAACCCTGGGGATTTTATACCCCCTTCGAACATACATAAAAAAAATGTATGCACGTGTAGTGTCTGTTGTTTGTGGCTATTGCTGTCAACAAGGAGTCCGCTTAGGCTGCACCGTGTTTTAGAGGCTTTTATTAATATCACACGGTTACAGCATAAGTGACAGATGTCATGACATCCGGAGAGCGGCGCCTCAGATTGGAATGGCCGCTCTGACTTCTTCTTCGTTTAGCCCCTACTTATAAACAATGGCAAAAAGA
>JAGTTL010001555.1:0-13315 GCA_036851935.1 Coregonus suidteri | reverse complement strand
CGGGGGCCTCATTTTCTTGCAGGGCAGGTGGAGAGGGAAACTTTTTGGGGACACCCCAGATGCGATCCCCAGGCTGGAAAAAGGGGGGCCCACGCGGTGGCAGTCAGCTTGGCCCCTTTCGATGAAGGCCCTTGG
Organism: Coregonus suidteri; assembly: GCA_036851935.1. Taxonomy (NCBI): domain Eukaryota; kingdom Metazoa; phylum Chordata; class Actinopteri; order Salmoniformes; family Salmonidae; genus Coregonus; species Coregonus suidteri. Next base: position 13,180 of record JAGTTL010001555.1, on the reverse strand, counting down.
GCAGCCCCTGTACGGCCCTCGGAACCCACCGTCGACCGGGGGCATCGTTGGCGGGGGGTGCCCAAAGGGGCCGGGGCGGCGGGTACCCCAGGCAAATTTGGAAGGAGTGGCCCCGTGGAGGATGAACGGGGGGGTTCGGGCAATTTTGCCCAGGGAAGAAACCTTTGCCCACTCACCCTGCCGGTCCACAGGGGCAAGAAGAAACCCCCCAGTTTCCTGGTTCATCGCTCCTCCGCCCCTTTTTGAGAGACCGGAAGGAGGCGGGTGGGGCCCCCGATCTTCCCCGGGAAAGTTTTCCACACTCGGGAGGGAATTGGGGGCCACGGTTGAGACGAGTCCTCCGGAGGTCCAAGTGCGGAAAGCCCTGTTGGAACAGGACCCAGGACCGGAGAGCAAAAGGGAAGATAGGGGCAAAAAAATGCATGTTTTTGAGAACCGATTACGACCACCATGACGTGGTCAGTGGGGGCCCTAAAAAAAATTTTTCTCAGGGAGGGGCAATTTTTCTGATGTTTTAGGGCCCTCACACTTTTAAAAAAAGATAGCCCGCAAAACATGAAGACGGGGGGCAGCAAAAGTAAATACCAGAAGCATTTTTTTTGATGATTCAAAAGGGGTTTTGGTTTACAAAAGAAAAATAAGTTATCACAGTAAAAATAAAAAGGGTTTTTTTCACATTCCTCAACACTGCATAAAAATATGTAGGGCTTTGTAGAAATGAAAAACCATATTTGGCCAATTTTTATAGTTTTGTAAAAGAACAACCATATTTGGCCAATTGTATAGTTTTGAAAAAAATGAACAGAACAGTTTTTTTTATTTTTTTGAAGGCAGTCCCTTTTTCAAACAGTCGTTGCAGAAAGGTAGCATCACAAGGGGCCAGAGAAAGAAAACCCTTTCTTTGGTGTGATCCAGGATGGTTTGGCAGACCTTTCAGACAGCCTTCTTCTCCCTTCTCTCAAAGCTGTTCGGGGTCTTTTTCCTTTTGCTTTTGCAGTGCTGTTGAGAGGAGTCCTGAACAAACAGACCAATGTGTTTGTTGGCTTTGACAGATTTTTGTCTATGTGATGCACAGTATAGGCAAGATCCAGTATAGTACAATATTTCATTTCCCACTTAAAATGGGCAGGGAGCAAAAAAGCTTAGTTTTTTAAGTTACCTTTTGTGTCTCACATAGCCTGGATTTTCACCCACAGTAACAGTGGTGTCATAATTATGATCCCAGCAAAATTTGACTAAAAAGAGGAAAAAAAAAGAAAAAAAAATTTTGGTGTCCTTAAAGGTGGATTTTAAATTTTTTTTAATTAAGTTTTAAGACAATTTCCAAAAATGATTTTTTTATTTTTTATTCCTTTTTTGTAGTTTAGAAGTGTCATACACTTATGAGCCCCACTGACAGTAAACATAGTAAAAATAGTAATTACACCAGGCCAAAATTAATGACAATAAGAATTTAAACACAAATGCAGTCCCCTTTAGCAACATTTTCAAATAAAAGCTTGCTTAAAAAGATCAAAATTTATTTTTTTAATCTTTATTTCCCTTATGGCCTGCACACTGTTGCGAAAGCTGTCGAGGGCACTTTTGATAAAGACAGACCCGAGTCCTTATTCTGTAGTTTTCGGAGGGTGGGCGGGGTCAAATGAACCCAATAAAAACCCGTCCGGATGGCCTTCAAAAATTTTTATGAGGTCTTTCCGTAAAACAGTGTTCACGACCTGCGTTGTAACCTATCGTTTTTTGGGGGCGGACAGTACCTGTATCCCTCATCCATTTGAGTGGCAATATTCACTCTCACCAAAGCAGACAATCTCAAACAGCTATAAAGTGGGTTTTTGACAGTCTTTTTTTCTTAATTTTTTTCTGAAAGAGGGTGTTTTCGGACCCCAGTCGCTGCCCAAGCTTGCTGTCTGCCGTTCATGGTTACTTTTAGTACGTTTGACAAAAGCGCTTAAGTGAAAGCCCTCAGACACCATAGAGGTTATGAAAGCTCAAAAATTTAAAAAAAATATTTTACTTTAGGGGTTTGAGAGACTTCGGGGCGATTTTCAACCTGACTGAAATCCCCCCCAAAAGGGGGGGGGGAAAATTTGAAGACGACTTTACCCTGTTTGGACTTTTGGGGTGGAGACAGACGTGAAACTAAAACTCTTCCCAATGATATAATTTGAAGAAAAAAAAATCCCTTTCCTTTTTCCCCTTTTGGCAGGCGTCGCCCAATGCCCAAATTTGAAAAACCCCGCCCGGAGACTCAACCTTTTACACACAGTACCACACCAAGGAAATCACTGCAACATTTAACAAAGAGATGCAGTTTTTAGAATGGGGGAAAGAAAATAAGCTAGCCAAATTTTTAAAAAAAATAAAGCATTGATTGGGACAAATCTTTCATTTTAAACACAAAAACCCAAAACTAAATTTTTGAAATGAATAATTGGGGAAAATTTGAGCAAGTTGAGGAGACTAAACGTTAGTGAACCATGGATTGAAAACTGCATGGTGGTCAAACATATTGATTCAACAGTGGCTAAAAGGGGAGAGGTGGCCGTAATAAAGTGCTTCCTGCTTTTGCATTTCTATCAACAAAAGCCCTACAGGCCCTAGTTTTGTCGGACCTGGACTACCCCGTCATAGGGCCCAAGGCCAAAAGGGGGAAAATTACAGTTGGCTAGAACAGAGCAGCATGGCGGGCCCCTTAAATTTTACAGGAGAGCTAACTTTTAAGTATGATGTCAACCCCGGCTAAAGTAGAGGAATATTCATGCATCACTATTCCCTTTGTGGAGGTTTTTGCATTTTGAAAGACGAGATGTTTTTTCAAAGACAAGCACACAGCCAGACCCCCATGCAACCCACACGACATCCCACCAGGGGTTCTCACATCCCCAAGTCCAGAACAGGACTCGGGAAAAAAGCACAGTACTACACAGAGCCATGCACAGGGAAAACTCTATCCAAAATCTAGAAAACTCATGCAAGCAGTAAAATCAGAGAATGATTAAAAAACCCCTTTAGGGAAACAGCGCAGACGTGAAGAAAACATGCAGGCACAACACAGCATACGCACCACACTATGAGATGATTTTATAAATTTTGTTTTTGTAGATATGGAGGGTGTAATAAGTTTTAAGTACTGTTTTATTGATTTTTTTTGCCTTAATTTGGTTTTGGGGCCCCCAAAAGAGTGGGCCTCCCTTTGGCAGGGATCCTTTAAAAAAAAAATACAAAATACACCCCCACAATTGCAGCAAAGAGGGGCAGCAGGTAATGTGGCAGATTCCTCTGTTCAGACGGAGTGCTAACAAAAGGGAAAGTTGATCAAAAAGAGATAGCTGGGCTACCCAAAGGCCCAGACGCCAGCATTCCTCTCTGTCTTGCCCTTTGTAGCCACTGTCAGGATGGACAGTGCCCCCGTTTTTCATGGCATGGAACTACACAAACTCACCCTTTTTTTTGCGCAGTCTCCCGAGCCCACAAAACTAAAGGAAACCCATTTTTAATTTAAAACCACAAAGGACCTGAAACATAGAGCACAGATATTGTTCCCAAAAAACGGAAAAATAAAAAATAAAATAATAATCTGTCTGTCCCGGGGCTGGCGTGCCCGTGTGTATGGGGTGTGCCCGGTATCTGCCCCAAGGGCGGGTGTATCGGTTTTGGCTTTTTTTGGGGGGCGGATGCCCCAGGGACCAGGGTTTTTCCCATGGTGAGAGTCCCCCCGGGGGTATTTTTAACCTGGGCTCACCTCTCTCATGGCCTATTTATCTCCCCCTAACCAGCTGTGTTTTCCTCTTTTTGGTTTATTTGGGGGGCACCCACAGTAACTGGTACGGAGTGCAGGCCTATGTGGGCTCCCCGGGCGATCACAAACTACCCCTTTATCTGATTTTTCTTTACTCCCACTGAGGGCCAGAGCCACAGCAAAAACCCAACCAAAGGGGGGGACACCTTAACCCCCTTAAAGTGTGTTTTGTTCACTAAATCCCCTTCCCCTTTCCATTGGAGTCTTCTGAAAAATGTTTTCCTGAGCCGGTGGTAGGTAGGAGAGTGAAGGAGAGGGGAGGTGGGGGTTTTTTTGGTTACGCGGAATTTCCGGGAGATCAGTTTCCCTTTTGGTCAGCCCCACCTACCCCGCCCAGGAAACGAGCGATAAGAACATACACTCATACACAAGCAGCACGAACACACACACTTCTCTCTCCCTCCCTCTCGCCTCTCTTCTCTCGGGCTGGCAAGACACCCCAGATTTCCACCCATGAAAAACCCCGAATGGAGAGAGAGTACAAGAGTGAGAGAGGGGTGGGAAGAGAGAGACAGAAAAAAGGGGGGAAGAGAACAAGAAAGGAGAAAGGGAGGGGAAGGGAAGTCTGCATCGTCTGTTTAGGAGTTATCATATTTTCAATTTTTACAATTGCCCAGCACCAGCAGAATCTTTTCTGGTTTGTTTTACATAATGCTGTGAGTCTGCAGTCTGTGCCCCTGTTTGCCTTTGTTTTGTTATTTGCCAGATTCACCCACTTAAAGTGCAGTACATTCCCTAGACAGAGCAGACACGAACATAGACATAAAAAAATGAGAAACAAGACCAGGCATGTAAGTGAAGTCCCCGTCTGAGCGGATATAAAATAAGCAATAACTACAAGCATTAACTAAGACCCAGCCTTCACCTTTTTTATCTCTCACGAGGTTATCCAACCCAGGTCCAATTTATTGTGAGGGAAGAGATAGATTTATTTGGAAATACACAACCTGTCTTTGTGTGGTAATCCAAATTGGCCCAGAGTAAAAAAAAGACAATGGAGAGCAAAAAACAAGGGTTTTTGTGACTTTTGTGTGTGTAATGAGGGAATATATTCTTTGGGCCCCAAAAGGTTTTAAGGCAAAAATATTTAAAAAAACTGGAAATCCCCCAAAATGTGTTTTTTGGGGATGATCAAGTTGCAATCAAAAAAACAGCCTGATACTTAACTTTTTAAACTTACAGCTAAACTCTTAGAAATAAGGGTTCCAAAAAAGGTTTTTATTCGGTTTCCCCCAGGAGCACCCTTTTGGGTTCCATATAGACCCCTCTGGGAAAGGTTCTACAGGGAACCCAAAAAAAAGGGTTTTTAAAGGGTTCCCCCTAGGGGACAGCAAATACATTTTTAGGTCTAGATAGCACCTTTTTTTTTAAGAGGTACATCCCTGAAGCTGTCTGTCCATTCACTGCCTCTTTCCCTTTTGGGGGTTGAGTAAAGCTTTTACTAAAAAAAACAGGGTTGATACACAGGATTCCATCAACGGTGTGATGGAATCCATTGAAAAAGACCCCCAAGCGGGCCCAGGGGGACGTTCCCGGCCTGTTTAACAAGAGGGAATGAAGATGTCGGTGGAAAGGGAAACACACAGTTATAGGAGGGGCTGTAAACCCCCTCCCCTGATGTCTTAACCTCTCCCAGATTCAGAGAAGGGGGGGAGGGGATTTTAATGGAGGGGGAGAGAGAATAGTGCGGGGGGGGAGGGGAGGGGGGGGAAGGGAGTGGAGAGAGGGAGGGGGAAGGGAGAGGAGGGGATGGGAGTGGGAGAGGGGTGAGAGATTTTGGGGTAATCCTAAGCGCTGGGAGAGGAAAGCAAGGTAGAGGGGCTTTCCCTTTGGGAAGAGGGTCGAGGGGGAATGCCCAGGTGGTAGGGTGTTTGGTTCCAAGAGTTAATACACCCCAGGGGATGTCAGAGGTATCAACATTGGACTTTTTGGGATTTAGCAGAGCTCTTATCCAGAGGGGATTTACAGTTAGTGAGGAATAATTTTCATATGGCCCCCCTGGCCCCCCGTGGAGGCTCCAGAGACCCACAGGACCAACTTTGGTAGAGAAAAATTCTATAGTCCTTGGGGTCCCCGCACCCCCAACTTAAAAAGGAATGACACAGTGAAAGGGGAAGGGAACCCCAAGCGACAGGAAGAAGCCCATGGAACAGATATTTTTTTTTTTTTTAAAAAAAAAAATGACAAGCTGCTCAGACCCTAAAGATGGGGGGATGGAGAGAAGGGGAAGGTGGGGAAAAGGAACGAGAGAGCGAGAGAAGAGAGAGGGGAGAGAGAGAGAGAGAAGAGAGAGAGAGAAGGGGAGAGAGAGAAGAGGGGAGGCAAAGGGGGTGGGGGATTGCTGACTGAAGCAGATGTCACCCCAAAGAAAACAGGAAGAGCCAAAATGACCCATAATCCTGTAGGACACAAAATACACACACACATCTGGGGAGGAAGGTTAAATACCCCTGGGGAGGTTGAGGTCCACCAACGCTGAGTCCCCGGAACCACAGAGAGATACAAGTCAAAAATTTTGTCCCAATGTGGTTGCAAAAGGAATCTTTAATTTGGCTTTTTTTTCCCTTCCCGGCCCCTGCTGGAATGTAATTTGGGATTTTGGAGAAAAACATTGTGTCTTTTCAAAGAGCACATAATTTAACACAGGGTATGGGACATTAGAGTGACAATCGTTACAATGAGGAGCCTAAATGAAGACTTGGATATATCATCATAAACAATAAATAAAATTTCCCTAATTCTGTTTTAGTGACCCCCTTTTCTTAGGTAAAATAGTACAATCTCCCCCCTCCCGGGGCGTGGTTAGCGGTTTGCCCATGGGGGGGACCCACATGGGGGTTTGTTGCACTGTCACCGTTCCTACAAACTATATAAACATTTTCACAAAATAAGATGTTTCCTTTGATACTCAGGGGTTTTAGGACCATCCCAGTCTTGTGGATATTAATCAATCAGTAAAGGGTAACCCATGATATGTGTTTCACAGTAACTCCCTGCCTCTTTTATTTCCTTGCGAGTCCCTGTGTAACAGTACAGTGCAGCGAAAGATTCACTCCCCCTTTTTCCTATTTTTTTGCCTTTTTTAAAAAAAAAAATTAAACTTAGCATACATAACTATCACCCCCCCAAAGTCAATACTGTAGGGCCCCCTTTGCATCAATTACAGGCAGGCTCTGGGGGATGTTTTTAAGCTTGGCACATAGCCCCTGGGGTTTTTGCCCATTCTTCAAGGCAAAAAATGCTCCAGCTCCTTCAAGTTGGAGGGTTCGCTGGTGTACAGCAATCTTTAAGCATACCACAGATTTCAATTTGGGTTGAGGGGCTGGGCTTTGACTAGGCCATTCCAAAACATTTAAATGTTTCCCTTAAACCCCCGAGGGGTTCTTGCAGATGCTTAAGGTCATTTTTCCTGCTGGAAGGTAAAACCCCCGTCCCAGTCTCAAATTCTGGAAGACTGAAAAAAGGTTTCCCTCAAAAATTTCCTGTATTTTGCGGCATCCATCATTCCTTATTTTGACAGTTTCCCGTCCCCGGCGATGAAAAAAGAGATGGTGTTCTCGGGGTGATGAGAGGTGTTGGGGTTTTGGGCCCGACATTGTGTTTTCCTGAGGACAAAAAGCCAATTTTAGTTATCTGACCAAAAGACCTTCCACATGTTTGGGGGTTCCCAATGCCTTTTTGGGGAACACCCAAAGTGTTTTCTCTTTTTTTTTTAAGCAATGGCTTTTTTTTTGGCCACTCTTCTTTAAAGCCCAGCTCTGTGGATGTATGGGTTAAAGTGGTCTATGGGCAGAACTCCAATCTCCCCTGTGGGGCTTTTAGCCCTTCAGGGTAACTTTGGGGCTTTTTGCCTCTCTATTTAAAGCCCTCCTTTGGCCGGGGCCCTGGTTTGGGGGGGGCCTTTTTTGGAGGTTTGTTTTGGGCCAATTTTTTCAATTTGAATAATGGGTTAAGGGGGCTCCCTGGGATGTTCAAAGTTTTGATATTTTTTTTAAACCCCCAAACCCTGATCGATTTTCCCCCCAACTTTGTCCCTGACCTGTTTTGGAGAGTCATTGGTCTTCATGGGGCGCTTGCTTGGTTTGGGGCCCTTTCTTAGGGGGTTGCAGGGGCTCGGGGCCCTTTTAGAACAGGTGTATATTATGAGATATGTGACAGATCAGTGACATAGTTGCAACAAGGGACTTTATTTAAAATAAGTGACTCTGAAAATAATTTGGGTTTCACCAGATCTATTTTGGGCTTTTAGCAAAGGGGGTGAATACATATTTACCGTTATTTTTTTTTTTTCATTTCACTTCACCAAAATTTGGACTATTTTTTGTTGTCCCTTACATGAAATCTAATAAAAAAACCCTTTTTAAATTACAAAATGAAAAAGCCCGGGGTTTCCCTTTTTAGCTCAATTTGGGAGAAACATGGCGCTTGTAAACCCAAGGGTATGGGTTTTTATCCCCGGGACCACCCATACGAAAATGTTTTTGCACACAGACGTAAGCCTTTGGATAAAAGCGTTCTGCTAAATGGCAATTATATTATATTATAAACTTTTGCAAGGGCCCCTGTAGGTACAAAAAAAAAGCAGACATGTAAGCATGTGGGTAAATAAGCAGGTTTTTTTTTTTAAATAAAAAAATTAAATTTTAAGCTCTGCTGGGATTTGTTTTCCAACATGGGGGGTTTAGAATTCTGTCATTTTTTATTTGGTAAAACGAAAAAATATAAAGTAACAGGAAATAAAATTTCACTCAAGGGGGGTTTTTCTTTTCAGTGCAGTGCCCAAAAACCCAAAAGTTGTTTGCAAAGGACACCCTGAAAATTTTTGGAGATGATGGTTTTCCCTTCCCTGGTAAAACAGAGTTGAAAGAGAGCTGGGCCCTCATTAAACTTGTGCCATTGAAAATATGCATCATATGAATCAAGTGATAGAATAAAAAATGCCTTTTATCATGATAATCATAATTTCGAGATCCCATGACAGTAATTGTTAATTTTTTTTATATTGAGTTGAGGGAAAATTTAAACTTCTGCGTGGTTTTTGAGCAAATCCAAAAAAGAGATTGCCGTCTGGGAAGATCAATTTCCCGGTGAAATGTTTAGTGGAAATTTACGCAACAAAAAACCCCTCAGATCTCTCTCATCTACAAAAAAACTGTTCCCCCTTGACAGAAAAACGCATGTTTTTCCAGTAAACCTTTTCCCCAACATTTACCAAAAGGGTTTAAAGCTCATCCAAAATTTTATTGTCTTTTTAGTAAAAGTAAAATTTTTTTACCATTTTTTTCAGAATGAGACGAGGCACCCCGAAAACAGAAATGAACCCCCGCAGAACACAGCAGCTTTGAGTCGTTAGTACGGTTGGGGCCCGTTTCCCTGGATGCTTTCCAGGAGGCAGATATTTCAGATGACCAACTTTTTGCGCGGAGAGTTTTGGTTTTGGGAAGAACTGCGGACGGGGCCGGGGAGGGCGGGAGGACAGGAGCTCAGTGGGTGGGGCAGGGGGCCAGCTCAGCTGGGCTCACAGTGAAACACACCAAAAGCATGCTTTAAAAGAGACATGAATAATACACGCACACACAAAACAATACTTGCAGACTGCACACACACACAAAAAGGGACTACCTACCGGGGCACCCAAAATCCATGCAACATGTACACACAAAGAACTGCATGCACTAGGCAAACACAAAAAAAAAAATTAAAAAAAAAAATGCAAACACAAACAGACAACACTATCGTTCCAGTTTTCTAGAGAAGGGCAATAGGCCATATGGGAAAAACTACTTGCGGTCAAATCTCTCTTCCACCAACCTGTAAAAAAAGTTTGAGCTGAAAGGCCCTGACAGAGAACAATGTCTGACCATGTCTCCACAGAGAGAAAACAAACATGACAGGCCTCGTACTTTACAAAGTAAAATACCAGAGTCCCCCAGTCCTGGGGGATTAGCCTTTTTGGGGAAAGAATCATGGACATGCTGTCCTGTGGATGTAATTAATGTGGTTAGCCCAAAAGGGAAAAGTAGAGGAGTAAACCGAAAGGCTCCAAAACAGCATGGCTCACATACAGAGACAACTTTTTTTTGGGAATATCACAAGTTATTTAGAATTTTCCAGGCTCGTGCCTAAAAACCACGCATTTGGCATTCTTTTACCCCTGTAAAAACATACAGATTTTTATTGAGCGGAAAAAACGGAAGGTGAAGGTTTTTTTAATGGGGAACACAGGATTTTTTCCCCTGATTCAGTAACCTTTCCAAGGAGATCCTTCAAGTTAACCTCGTATGGAACCCCAAAATAAGATATGGAATTTGTACCATTTTTGGGAATGGTTTTTGAAGAGTAATCTGGATTTTTTTAATGGGAAAAGGGTACAGTACAACAAGGACCTTCTGGACTTCTCTTGAAAAAGTTCAAGAAAAATCTTCAGTAAATATCTTAGCAATGGTTTTGTGGCCCAAGAAAAAAAGATCGAGCGTTTTCCCAGCAACATTTGGGAAAACGAGCTTTCGTTGTTGTTACAATTCATGTCTCACATTTCCACAGGTTTGCGTTTTTTGTCATGAATCTTGTTCTGGAGCCAGCTCTACAGAGTGGGCATGCGTCACAGCCACAAATCTTAATTAAAAATAACAACTAAAACAAAATTACAAACCAACAAAACTGTAACCCTAAAAACAACCTTTAAAAAAAACAAAACCTCATTCTTGTTTTCATACATTTTTTAAATATTGCCAATTTTTGATTTTGCGATGGCCCCCATCTAGCAGAAAAACCCTCAGTTCGCCTCTGGGGAAGTTTATGACATAAAAATCAAACCGCAAATTTCCCACTACCTCTTCTGACAGAGTAGAGCAGGCTTATTTTTCCGGAGGGCCACACTGAAAATTGGTTATTTCCTCGCCGTTAAAAAGTGCAAAAAAGTCCTCTATCCTAATTTGGGAATTTCTAAGCCCCTAACGTTAGCTTTCATTTCGGTGATTTTAGCGAGTGGCACAGTCAAGAAACGTTTTTAAGTAGGTCCATATAATTTCTACACAGTTTCAAGGTTTTTTAGTTTTTAAAGTATAGAGTTTTTTTTTCCCCCTCAAAAAAATATTTATAAAAAAATTTGGGACATATGTTTGACACCCCGGGTTGAGTGTCTCGCTTGGTTTTGTGGTGCATTTCCTCTTGTGCTCCATCCCGCCCTTGGGCAAGCCGCTGTTGTAAGATGTTCCAGCTAAATATTGGGGTTTTAGAAAAAAAGTCCCCAAAGCAGCAAAACGGGGCGAGGCTGCAGCCCCGGTCTGTTTGGGCGGCTTTTAGAGGAGATACAACCCTTACCCCAAAGAAAAGACAGGCGTAATGCAGAATGGACCTCGGCTCCATGATTTTCAGAGCGAGCTAGGTTTTGATAGAAACATTTACCCTTTTTCCGTAGCTGCTGACCCAAACCATACTGGGCTGGTAGATATTCTTTTCCATGTTTTCCTTTCCGCACAGTTCCACAACCAGGAAGCATGTCAGCTTGGTTGCTTTGGCTAATCAGTAGTGGGAAAAAAGGGACTGACCGGACGGCCCCGTTTAAAAGGGCGATATGGGCGACGCACTGCCAAACGGGGAAAAAGGAAAGGGGTTTTTTTCTAATAATTAACACGGAAAAGTATTATCAGGTTCACGTTGACCAGCCACTAAAAGTAAAAACAGGCTAAAGTCGTGTTCAAATGGCCCCGCCGTTTTTGGGCCGATTTCAGTCAAGTTGAAAATCGCCCCGAAGTCTCTCTAGCTTTGGTAAATCTATTTTTTTTTAAAATTTTAAAGCTTTCCCAAACATTCTCTATGGGTGTCGTGGGCTTGCACTACCCCTTTCGGATACGTGACGAACCCCTGAAAGAACAAGACAATAGCGGCTTTGCAGGTCCTGTTTCGACCTGCAGTGTGGCGTTATTTTTTGTTTTTTAAATTTTTAGACTTAGTTTACAAACATTCTGCCAAAAACCCTGGATTTCCAGTGGGTTTGGGTTTTGGAAATGATCTTTTTGATCGTGTACATACCCGTACGAACGGACTAAATAAGAAAACGCGTGGCAGCGGAATCCCCCAATCAGCTGGGGACTTGGGGTGGAGACAGAGTCCCGGACAGAGAAGTGGAGCCGGCCGGCTTCACCCTGGTCAGAGCGGACCGCGATCCTGGTAAGAGAGCGACTCTGTACCCCGACATTGAACTGCTTTCTGTGTCATTGCGACCTTACTATCTGCCCCGTGAGTTCCCCCAATTGTTTGTTACCGTTGTGTACTGTTGATAATCACAAGTTTACTGGAGAACTGAGACCAAGTAGAGACTTTGGACAGGGTGGATATGGTATAATAAAGGCAGTTTATTCAGAGGTAAAGATATCTGGAATCGCGTGCACGGACTCGTTCGTCAAACTCTTAGGGAGAAGAGAGCCCGAAAACATTGTGTGCAGACATTTTATACAATAAATGATGTAGGTTGAATCTAGTAGTTCTGATCTTCTGATTGGTCCTGATGAGTTGGGCGAGGTCCCCTCCACTGTTGCATTGGCTCTGAGTCGGGTTCTCTGTCTTCAAATGTTCAGCCTAAAGAGAGGGGATTTTTTGTGTGTGTGTGTGTGTGTTTAACAGTGATGATGTGTGTGTGTGTGTGTGTGTTATCAGTGATGATGTGTGTGTGTGTGTGTGTGTGTGTGTGTCCTCAGAGCAAGAACTCGTGAGTTGGAAGAACTGAGAGACCTATGGCGTGGGTGTTGTCCTTGGCCACCTGCTGACAAGGCTGACAAGATAGGACTCTTTTGTCCATTGTTATAGGATAGGAACAGCATTGATTGAAAACAAACGCCCAACACAAAATGGGTCATGCACAAGATTTTAGTCAGACCAAGCTATAACATTATATATTTACTACGACAGTACATTCAACCAAAAGCTAATATAACAAAGGCATCAGAGATTATTTATAATCTGTCACAGAAACTGGAATCCATCTCCCCAGATCAGTCAATAAATGCTTCTGGTATTGACTTATATGCTGCCCCTGTCTTCATGTTGTTGCTGGACATATCTTTTTTAAAATGTGTGTAGGTCACCTAAATCATCAGAAAAATTGCCCCTCCTGAGAATTTTTTCAGGAGCCGCCACTGGTACTGACCACTGTGCAAGTTCTCCTGAGGTGGGTCTCTGCAGGCCTAGTTCTGGGATCTTTAAAACCTGGATGGTTACATCACGGGCAACGAACAAGCAGCCCTTTTGTTTCTGTATGTGTTTCCTGCTGCTGCGCCCCTCTGTGAGATCTACTGATGAGATCCAGATGCTTGGGACGTCCCCCACCAAACCAGCCCTCGCCCTCGCCCCTCGCCCCTCACTCTGCTCCACATACTG